>BLFK01000843.1:1404493-1418419 GCA_014634185.1 Astreopora myriophthalma | reverse complement strand
CAAATAGTCACCCCCACCCCCCCCACCCCAAATTCATCCAATCAGCATAACTTTCCACGTTCAAGGATTATTAAAACCTCCAGTTCCAATCAATGTCTTGCTCTCTCACTGTGCTGGTGTAGCTCTGAATGACATCTCCTTCCTCAATATCAGTGAATTTGTCAAATGATAACCCACATTCTGTTTCTCTCTTGGCTTGGCTAATCTCATCCTGCCCTCTCTTCATAGAGGAAAGTTTTCCTGTTGGACAGAAAACCAATAATTGTTACTATGCAGTTAATAACTGGAAAGGATTAATTAACATAATTTTGTAGTTGAAGAAAATGTCAGTGAAATAAGAAACTCACCCTCGTATATGACTTCATCATTCCTCAATACTCTGTACAAGTTATCTCGTGCAAGGCTTCCTTTCTTCACACGACAACCAGCCACAACAGCCTTCCGTGTGCCAGTTAAATGAAACACTTGAAGCACAGCTGCCTCACCACTGATAGCCTGTTCTTGAATTGGAGGCAGTCTGTTGGATAATTCATCCTGGAAAAAGATTATTAGACTATTATTTTTTTCCAAAAAAGGATGCAATGGCAAACATTGTGGCTTGAACAATGGTTGGTACTTATTCTCATGGGCGATATCAGAAATGAGGCAAGAACAGGTTCAAGTACAAGTTAAAATGAAGTACAGTTGGCCCTAAGTTGGCCCATTTTCTGGTTCAATGGTAATTAAAGTGACAGTGTCATGGGAGATAACAATTTTTAATCAAAATTCACCTAATGTAACCTTTAAATGCTTTGTTAGCCTTCAACTAGTTTCTAAATAAGTAATTTTGAGAAGTAAAGTAAATCTAGAACAAAAGAATGAGCTTAAATTATGTTACAAGCAATTTTTTGCGAGTTACAAGAGGAAACTTGAGAACATCGGCCCAAGGTTTTCAAGTTTGAACCCATTACTCTCTTGCTTATCTGCCACTCAAAGCATCTATAAACAGTTTCTTTGCATTACAATAGCCTTTTAAAGGAATTTTGGCGATAAGCAAAAAGTGTCCTTTCAATTGTCAAAAAATATTATAAATTGCGTGACACTGCCCCTTTAAGTGGTAAAGCTTCTGGCCATGTAAAGTTGTTGTTGAAAATTGGTAACAAAAACTTCTGTTTTAAAAAAAGGATAATATCAAGCAAAACTAGTTTAAACTGGCACCAGTTGTTCAAAGATTGGATAGCACTATACAGTTGATAAATCATATCCACTAAATGACTCAGTTGCTTTTGCTAGCACTTATCTGCTGGATACTGTTATCCACTTTTTGAACAACCAAAGCCAAGTGCACAGATCCCATGCAGCCCATACATGACAAAGTTTAAAGCTTGGAAGTTTTGCATTTTTTAATTTGCCACTTGATGCAGACCTGCCAACCCCGTGATAAAGGAAAATCCGAGGAAGACAAAGAATTAGCGATTCATGGTGAAATCATGAGAGTTGGCAGGTCTGTTGATGACATGCGGTAATATGTTCCAAATCAAATTTCCCCTTCAAATGCAACATTGCCTTGTATAATCCGACTGCACATACAGGTTTCAAGGACAGCTATAGAACAACAAAGTTTTCAGAAGAATTCAAGGCCTTCTCAAGGATGCAGTCACTTTGTTATAACATTTCAAAGACTTTTCAAGCTTGGGAACTCTGACGGTACTGCAATGGCCACATGGACACCTCTCACACAGCTGCAGTGGGTTGGAACATCCATGGAGTCATGACAAAAACTAACTCACTCAAAATGCTCACTCAATTCTTATTAAAATATACCTACGCCAGGAAAATATCAGACAGAAAGTCTTTGGCACAAGATAATTATTATGAATGGCTTTCAATGATAATGACGTGTAGCACCAGATAAGGGGAGGAGGGGATGATATTCAGGTGACTTCATGTCCATCAAAACCATCCCTGACCTCCAGGCCCAATGCCCCCTAAAATGGTTGAGTGTGTAACACAGTATCACATCTATGAAAAGAGGTTTTTGGCTTAGAACAGTGATTAATTTATTACAGCAGTGTTGGGATCCGATAAGGGTGCCTGAGCAAGTTTTGGTGTATATACTATATAGAGCACGGTGCGCCTAACAGTGACTTTACAGATTTTACTCCGACTGGCTAATTAATGCCCAGCAATTTTACTCCTCGATGGGATACCCCTTGGGCATGAAAGGGTTAACAAACCTTGATATCTTCTAGAAGCTTGTAAATGATATTGTGTTCTCTTATGCTGATTCCGAGCCGCTTTGCAAACATTTGCATTTTCTTGGAAATCTTCACATTGAAGGCAAACACTGTACCTGCATATTTAAGCAGAAATACAATGTGAACAATATTACTGTCCAAAATAATACACCTTTCTACATTTTCAATGCAGACAATAGGCCAATTTGCAGTTCACTTCAGGCTATTTTTCAGAGCCAGTCCAAGTGCAAAGTCTTACTTATGAAATTTAGTTTTTAATCATTCGAACGTAATGTAAAACTAATTTGTTTTTACAATGACATCATTAAAAATTCATTCTTTGACTTGCTTTGAAAGAAACTGAAGTGAACTTGGGAAAGGCCTATTGAAGGGCTGTATGGTCAGAACATCACGTTAGCACACTTCTAGAGCACAAACCATTGTTAACTATTGTTTGAAGTGTCTTTTTTTGTTGACTGTATGGTTATGTGGGCTGGCATGAAGTTCTTGCTGACTTAATTTGAATGAGCTCCATCAGTAACGTTTTCTGGTTTGGGGTTATAAATGTTTGTCAAAATTAATTATTGTTGCCAACTAGCCAGAAAAAAAAATTTTGTTCTCCTGTCTTTCAGCCTATTGCCCTTATTTTTTTGTCATTTAATTTTCTGTACATGACTCAGGACAGCTCACCCTATAACTTAAGCACTGTTTATTATGCACAACATGTCCACAAAATCACTTAAGATAGTTTTGCCCCTTGCCATTCAATTTGATGGTGCGTGGTCTTTCTTTTTTTCTTGCTCGCTATGGATACATTTTAATGCTGATCATATGAACTTGTAAGAGACATGACCTTTGAATGTTTCTGCAAGTTTGATGTCATTTTCATTAACAGCTCCAACTTCAGCACACAACACAGTCAAGGCAACCTTTCTGGATCTGTACGTTTGAAGAGCATCAGTAATGGCTTCTATTGAGCCATGAGCATCACCTGAAATGCAAAGCCAAAAAGAAATACTACAACAACAAAACAAAAACAAAATTAACAAAATATATTGAAATGTCAGATAATAACAGGACTGCCAGTGGTGACATGAATGCTTGATCGACTGTCATTAGTACCTCCTTCCCAGGAATTCCCCTGAGCACAAAACCATACTTGCATTAAAATGAACAATGCTGGTACTGGCATTGACAGAAATTGAAATGCCACCAGTGCCTTTTGCAAATGAGCCAAGAGAACAGACAGTTTACCTTTCATAAATAGCTTAGTGAGGGAAAGGGTTGAGTCCCCCCCCAAAAAAAATCTCAGGAAATTACGTACAACAAGTGATATTAGTGCATCAAAATTGTTAGGGACTAACCTTTAATGACAACATTTAACTTAAGCGAGCTGTCATACTCTCTGTTGGGGATCTTGGGTGCAGGATCTCCTTTGTAACTGAGTTCAACATCCTGTAGCAAATTATGTCCCATCTCTGATGACAGTCTGCTTTCACGAAACACTGCTTTTCTTTTGATTAGCACATCATGAGCTTCTTGCTGCCAATTATTTTGAATCATGTTAATATAATCGTCACACTGTACATGAAATTTTATGAAATGATAAATCTAATGTCAGTGACATGGGCTAGTGGTATGCTAGTAGATCCAAAACTTTAAGTGAGACAGCAATCAATAATAAGGTAGAAAAATATTGCTGTAAAAGCAATTACAGTGGAAAATTATTACTTATATTGGCAACAAATAAAGCTTTTAAAGCAGTGTGTGTGTGTGTGTGTGTGTGTGTGTGTGTGTCCCTCTAATGGACTTGTAAAAGTAGCTATAATACAATAAAATAATGTTCCAACCTTATTGTTGTCACTTATACCAGCAAAATGCTCAGATTCAATGTAGGATATTTCATGAAAGGTTACTTCTCAAAAGAACAACTAAAGGAAGAAATATCTCAGCATGGCATGGCATTTCTTCCCAAGGACAATTACTTATTCTTGTCCACAGAACAAATCTCTATAAATTATCAGTACCTCTGATTTGACTTCAATGACTTCATCACCTGCTGAAGGAAGATCCCTCCATCCCACGACCTCCACTGGAGTCGAGGGAGTGGCCTCTGACATTACTTGACCTCTGCTGTCAAACATCAGACGCACCTGCAAAATTCAGGCAGCATAAGGGACATCAAGAGAGAGCTTGCTCACAGGCTAGAAGTTACATCATCTCAACAAGCTACTTCCATCTCACTACTTTTTCATGAGAAAAAGGTGGAAATTCATAGCAATAATTGATGATTTACCTTTGCAAATGTCTGATCAACTAGAATAATGCTGCCTTTCCTTAAGGTTCCATTTCTAACAAGAACTGTTGCAACAGAACTGAAATAAATGACAAAATATACAATAATCAAGAGGCAACCTAATGAACGTAGAAGTTTGGTGCCAGTGGCAGCTCTGTATTACACTAAATATAGTAATAATAATTTACATTTATATTGCGCAGGTTACATGAATATATGGTCACCTGCACATTAAAATGATTAAAAACTAAAAAAGTATAATAATGTACTGGTAAATATAAATGAGCTTAAAAAAAACAAAAAAAAAAACAACAATACAAACTAGACATATAAAAATAAAACTAAAAACCTAGATAAATATAGCTAGATGCAAATAAGTAGATAAATAAGAATTAATTCCAATTAAACCACAGGTATAAAAGCTAGCCCAAATAAATGTGTTTTCAAATATTCTTAAAATTGTTCAAATTTCTAGTAACTAGAGCATGCACTAACTTCTTCGTTGTTTCAGTTGATAGATACTTTCTTATGCATCTGACGTTGTCCGTTTGAAACTAAGATACACTACAAATCTTATTGATTTGTGTCCCCATACTAAGTTGCTGATCAAACCAGCCGCCCAGATTCTTGGCCTCCTGAGCTGGAGTAATCTGATGGTCACCAACAGCAAGAGAGCCTGCGCTGATCTTAGACCGTTGCTGTCTTCTTCCAATAAGTAAATACTCAGTTTTATCATCATTTAGCTTGAGCTGGTCACCAAAATTAGCATCAGTAAAAGCAAGTACCCTTTCCCTTTGTCCTTCCTGGACTCCAGAATGATTCCTTCTACAGGACAGTCCCTTCTAGCTTTCAGATCGTGTAACTCAGCAAGAGTTATGATTGCCTCTAACAGTCCTTCAAGGTTGGTCCCCTAAAAGATGCATAACAAAGCATAATGAAATATCATAACCTGCTGTAACAATATAACAAGGAAGTCATTTCCTCTTTGGATTTGTGTTTGTACAAATACCTTTAATGCTGACACTTCTACTGATTGAACATCTCCTCCAAACTCCTCAAGTTGTATTCCATGTTGAAGGAGCTGTTGCTTTGTCTCTGCCTGCGCCAAAAGCAACTTGTTAATACACAATCAAGCACTGAAAGAAAAAGAAGGCTTCCATGCCAGCCAACAATGAAAACTGAAAACTGAAACAATTCCGCATACCACATTGACTCTGGGTTTGTCCACTTTATTAACTGCCACAATTATTGGAACTGTAAGTAAGGCATTTCGTAAAATCATTAAAAGTCATAAATACTTAATATTAAACCATGATCATGAGAAATGTAATTTTCTCAAGGTCTGGCACCACTGCCTTAGGTAAGGAATACCTTTCCACTAAATTTTTGGCTACTTTTGGAGGATGATTTTTAGTGAATTTTCATATCTTCCTCCAGTGCTGTAGCACTAATAGATAATTTTAAGTGTGGTTTGTATACTTATCGAATTTAGCCCAGTTAAAATCACACTGATCAGCAGACCGACTGACTGTCTTGTGTGAGTGTAGTGGGAATGAGTGACGTTTAGAAGTAAAGACAATTTACAATGTAAAACGATTATGAAATGATGAACACTTAAATTGTATTCATTTACCTCTTGCATTTGTTGCATGCTTTATAGATTCCACTGTTTGTTGCCTAACTCCTTCATCTGCTGCAACCACGAGCACAACAACATCAGTGATGTTAGCTCCTCTGGCTCGCATTGTCTCAAAAGCTGCATGTCCAGGCGTGTCAATAAATGTAATCATCTTCTCCCCTCCTGACACTGAAACTGTGGGTAAAAATAGCAGAGTCGGCAATCTAGAATCTTTTCTAAACTACATACAGGATTATATTTGAACCCTTTAACTCCCAAGAGTGAGTTTATATAAGGATTTTACTCTGGCTAATGCAAAACGATTCATAAATGGGGGACCCCTCTGGAGGTAAAGGGTAAACCATTATTATGTTGGATGCCACAGGTATACCACGTCTAAAAATTGGTCATGTTCCTTTTTTTTCCCCTTCATGTCTCATGTGGTAATTAGCCATGTGCTTGCGCTTCTCACTGAAGTTAAGCCCCGTTGGCTGGGGTTACTACTTGGATGGGTGACTATGCATAATATCTGTCTTGTTGACTTGTTCTTGTTGTTGTTTTTCTTCTTGTTTGCAAAATAGTACAAGCAACACTGCCGGCAACACCATTTGTTGATGCTGTACTGAATGTTGACATAAGCATTTCTATTTAAGTTTATTTGTTTGTAAAAACACCGACTACTGACAGCCATTCATCGATCAACGCATCCCATGTGAATGCCTCCAGGCGTCTTGTTTAGTTTATGGTCTCTTAGTTAAATTAAGAATGTTTGTTTTCTGTCTGCAATGTATTTTAGAATTTCAGTGATTTCTTTAATTTTTAATCACAAGTACACTGACAGAAACACTATAAAGTGCCACTGCACTCTTGAAAATGGTTAATAATTCTTGTGTTAATAATCTTATTCTTGTTATTATTAACTTTTAAAGTGAACATCTCATCTTGAAAAGTACAATACTAAGAATCAGACCAAAAATTTTTACCATCACACCAAAATTTTAACCATATTTAAACAGGTTATCTGGTCACACTTGAAATAAATGTGATGTTTCCATAAATGATAGTTGGTCCACCTGAAAAAGCTCCAATATGCTGGGTTATTCCACCAGCCTCGCCTAATGCAACTGACGTTTTCCTTAGTGAGTCCAGAAGTGTGGTTTTTCCATGATCAACGTGTCCCATGATTGTTACCACAGGGGATCTTGGCAGCAATGCAGACCTACAGTCAGCAAGAACAATCAGGAAAACAATTTCAAATTCACTTCCCTTGATTAGATCTTGAGTTGTTCATACTGTTACATACTGTAACTAATAGCACAGTGCTGGGAGTTTGTTGCAGTTGGTTGTCTCTTGCTCTGCCTCCACTTTAATGAAATCAATAATGGACAAAATAATAATTATCAATTGTAAAAATTAATATTTCACTCGCTGACAGCATGTCACCAAAAAGATCCCTTAAATTTGGTTTCAGCTGTTGTGGGTCACAAGGGCTAACTATTGGCATTTTCTTTACCAATTAAGTAGGCCACAAGCATGGAATGAAATGGTGGCAGATTCAAGACACTTTGTACTGACTACATGTCAGTATCTTGTCAATAAACTTACACTGTTGAATCAGGTCAAGCGTAGCTCCCCAGATTTTATTGATACAGTGTATATCAAATGTTTGAAACTTGAGTGCATAAATAGTTTGGAACACAACTGCTGTGAGACACACAGTATTGCATTACTAGTGACTATTGACAACTTAAACTGTAAAGGACCCGAAAATATGTTCCTGAACTGGTTTGAAACGATACAAAAACAACTAAATTTTTGTTATGAATGTTGAGCTTCAGTTTTATTCATTACAGTATTTATAGCTTCAAATCAGCACCATTTTACTTTTCATAGCCTCTTTTAAGTGGTTTTTAACCCTTTGACGCCCGACAATGCCACTTACTTTGGATTTTACTCTGGCTAATGCCAGAAGATTTTACTTGTCACTGGGGTACCTCTCGGGCAGGAAGGGGTTCATTGAAAAGTTACAACTTGTCCACAACCTCTCGTGACAAGACAGTGCTTTACTCACAAAGGTCGTGTTCCAAAATGATTAACAGAACTGATTCCAACATCAAATAATCCTTTCATTAATGGCATCTAGGGAGTACATATTTGCTTGACAGTAAAATGACGGACCTTGCTGCTTGCTTGTTATCCACATGAACAGGAATCATATTGTGCTCCACCACTAACAGCTCAACTAAGTCAGGTGAAAGGACTGAAAAACATAAGGTATCCTATGCAAGTTTTTATTCATTTTTGTCAGCTTAATTTTGTCAACAGGGAAAATATTTTAAACACCTCTTTCCTTATAAATTTCAAGGGGCCATGTCATGCTATTTGAGACCTACTCTAAATGGCCTTAAAATGCTTGCACATCAATGGAAACCAAAAAGTAATGCTAATGTTTCATTAACAAGAACCATATTAGTGCACTGAAACCATTTTTTATCATCTGCATTTAAGGATGGCGAGGATGGAGATGCATTGAAACTTGAAAAAATTGGCCAACTTTTTCAAGTTTGGACACAGTGTTTTCCAAAAATTGGCAAAAGTTTCATATGGATAGTTTTTTCTATTGCAATTCATTTCATATCTACAGGAAATATGGGAAAACTACTGTGACAGTGCCCCTTTAATTTTGCATTTTTTAATGACAGAATTGAAGAGCTCAGAGTAAAAATAACATAAGGGACGTTTGTGTGGTTCTTGGTCAACCATTTTTTCAAAAACTACAATAAAATTCAATATTATGGAGCAAACAGTCCATGCTATAAGTATACGGTGTGGTTTGAATTTATGATTGGTTTAAATTTTGTTAAAACCAGTTTAATTTTTATATTCCATTGTCTTACATTAATTAACATAACCTGGAACAACGGGATATAAAAAAGGCACTTCAGATGTTTTTGCCCTCAGCCCTCCAACTGCACTTAATTTTGTAAACCAGGAACATTTGCCGACTATAACTGAGGAAACTGGATTGTTCCTACAAGAATGATGTACAGTATGCAACAGCAAAGCAAAGTTAATATGCACCTGTGAAAAATCCATTTGGTAACTCTTCTCCAAGGTCAATCAGTATGTCAGCTAATGAAGCTATTGCAAAAAGAAACAAGGTGCATCCAAGAATGAATATAACAATATGATAATATTTACTAATAGTTACAAAACAGACCTTTTTACCTGCGTAAATCATTGTAAAACAGCTATTTTGAATTGCAATGTTTCACATGGTTATTATGGGATTCCCTGGGGTTAAATAAACATTAATTTAGCATCTAGACTGAACAAGACTTCCACTCAGGTTTTTTATATGTCAGTGGACATCAACAACAACAGTCCTTCTTGATGCCCAGACACCCACCTGGCTAAAACACTGGTTCAAGCTGTCCTGAGAAACTTAGATTTATCTGCAAAGCAGAATCTTGCTTCATAAACAAATAAAACAAAGTCCAACCTGGATTGAGATTCATCTGTATAGCGAGCTGCCGAATGGTAATGTCTGGTTTGATCACAATTGATTTCTGATAAATTGGAGAAAATATTATACTTAGATAAGAAAGCATTACTATTAATTCTTTTAAGCTGAAACTTTGTTCCTACATGTTTTTATTTCACAACAACAAAATAGACTTTTCTTATCTATTAATATTCAGCTCGGCATTGAGGCTTGGGGGAATAAAACAAAAGAAATGGAATAAACATGTCAACACGCTTCTACAAATTCCCTTGTTTTATTCCCCCAAGCCTAAATATTGATATATCGGAAAAGGTCTACGGGATTAATACATGTGACACGTATTGATATTTTAGAGTAAAATAGCAGTTAATGACGGAAAGCAAATACTGGTGGGAGCCTGGGGATGACTGCTCAACCTCATACCATGTGATTACCATGTTAGGTTCCTGTCTCTCTCTCTTGCCATGTCAGTCTTCTCAGCCAGATTTCCCAAAGCTGCAAGTTTGCCTGCAGCAATTTTAATCCCTCCCTCTCTCCCATTTTGCTTTCTGGCTTTTAACCATTGGTACCTCCCACTGCCTGTAACCTATTTTAGTTCTAATTAATAGAGTAAGTGTAGGTGGGGAATCGCTGACTGTGGCACCCCTTCATCCCTGTGCTGAAGCCTTGTCAGGAAGGGGGCATATTGTTACTCTGCTGGACTGGGTTAATTTGGCCCGAAGACATTATATATGCCAGCAACTATACCAGCCTTGCAATACAGGCACGAGGTCCCTCCACGGCATGGTGCTAGGTGTTGAGGTCCCTCATCCGTGGTGGTCTAGACAGTCGATGGGTATTATCTGAGCCTTGCCAGTACATTCCCTGTCCCAATAAATTATACCCAACTTGTGTCTTTGTTGTTATTTACTGCACACCCATTCACTGACTGTGCATTATTATCTGACAGGCATAGATGGTAACTGTAAAATACCCCCAAAACTTACTGAACTGGTGTGAGATGAAATGAAAGTTGAATTTTTCAAGAGTACCTGATTTTGTTCTTGTTTTGGTGGTACTCTGTGTTGCCACCTAAACTGCATGACAGCCTGGCAATAGCTCACATGCTAATTAATAAGATGGAGGAAAAAACTCTGTCAAATGAGGAAAAAAAGGCCATTTGGTCCTAAAAGTTGGTATCACAAACAATACCTTGCACTTTGAAATGCAATTCAGGTTAAAATAATTTCAAAGTTGTTATTATCCATAACAATTTATAATAATAATAATAATAATAATAATAATAATAATAATAATACATTTATATAGCCCCTTCACTATAAATATTTGATGGCACTGTTTACAACCGAAACTGGTTAAAGTTAAAAAACTAAAATTATACCTAAAATTATATTACAATAAAATTATATTATCTAAAAACTAATCTAGATAAGTTAAAATATATTGATTAGTCTAAGTAAAATGTCATTTTTTGGATATTTATATTTATATAAATGACTGTCTAAATGGCAATTAGGATTAAGAGTCAAAGGAAAATTGAGGATCAAACTAGGTTTGAATTATTTTAACCAGAATTTGTTTTCATGGATAATAATAATTAGGGTTGGGAGACAACAAAAAAATTGAGAATGAAGCATGATTGAAACCATTTGAATTTCATTTTGAACTGCAACACATACAGAACCAGTTCAACTTTTGTTACGTGTAAGTGTGAAGATGAGTCTTCTGGAAGTTCCAAAAAAGGTAGTTGACTGTCTCATCTTATGAACAGATCCAGTGCAATCTTTAAGCAGAAATTAAACCTTTGATCCATGGATATGCTAACCATCAAACCACTGTAATTAAATAGCTTCATTTACACTCCACTCTACAAGATGTCAGTGCAGTACTTAAAATGCTGTATACCACAATTTCCTTTACATAGTTATGTCTGAAATGTTTCCAAAAGAGCCTCCAACGTTTGGTGCATGGAACTGTGGAGTATCTTTGTTGAAAAAGAAAACCACTGACGACCTGAAAACAATATACTCATGCATAAGCTAAAAATGATAACACCAATAGAAGTATTCCATTTAAAATTTGGGATGCATTCTTCTGGAATCATTCTTTTTATTCCTACAGTATTCTGGTTTAGGACTATAAAAGTGGAGTAAGGTTTTCCAAAAGATAGAGCACTTGGGAAACAAAATGGGGATGGCAAGAACAGAGACCTATATTCTCTTAGTTCCATTCATTAATCTGCACTTGGGAGCACATTAAGAGAATGCGCTAAATATTTGATTTATGTCAAAAACTGTGATATTACATACCTGTAATTCACTAGAACATCAATTTGCCCTGCCCTCTACCCTGGGACTAGACTGCTGAAAACAATTCCCCACCCCTGGGCCATCTGGGCCTTGAAGGCGGGGGGGTTTCCCAGAGAGAGAGGCAGTGGGGGAGGGGGAATCGGTAACAGGTAGAATTGAACACTGCATAAAGGACATAGATATCACAGACAGATATAATTTGCATAACACCAGCTCCTGTCACCATCGTATTAAAATGTCAGACCAAAATTAATAACGTAAAAGCCCGAAAAAATACTTGCCGGCTTCACAATTGAAACAGTTCAGGTTGTTTGATAAAACGACACGGCTTTTTAATAATGCAGACTAAACTTATCTCGCAGATTTTAACTTTAAAAAGAGCCACTTTCTCACCTGAGCTTTTAGTGTCACCTTGAGCAATCGATTCATTTTAAAGCAGGAGAATTACGATACATATGTTTACCGGAAAAATCATCGCACATGTTGTTGTCACGATCTACCAATGAGTGCCGTTTGAGAACAACTACTTCACTTAGGCTAACACGGTGTGTGATACCTAAACGCTTAACAAACCTTCAGTGGAACCGAAACCAATATTAATAGTGGTATTGCACACATTTTAGGCATCCTACTGATGAACAGTTACTGTTCAGATTATTTCATAAGCAACAATCAATTGCAATCTGTCCTTTGTGAATTCTGCACTTGTGATGAAATGGTTTCTGTAAAATAGATAAACTCTTAAGGCCAGGTGGAAGAAATAAGCCCGACCGGTTTTTCTCCCTATATTAAAGTTTAAGAGTGGAACTTGAAGATATTTTTAAAAGAAATATTAACAAAAGGATATTAGGCAACTTCTTGATACATCATCAACAAAATTAAATGGAATAATACCTCGTTCTTTTCAATCAGTTTTAGGATATTTTCTATGAGGCCCTGATAGGGGGGCTTTATATCCCCAAAATTCTGGGGGCAGTTATCCCTTATCCCTAAAATTATTTTGCCAGTTATCCTTTATCCCTGAAACCCCTAACAGGGCCTCTATGAAGGTAAATCAAGGCTAATGGAGGTAGATGACGGTGCATGAAGGCTAATGAAGGCTAATGGAGGTAGATGACGGTGCATGAAGGCTAAGGAAGGCCAATGGAGGTAGATGAAAGTAAATGAAGGTTATTGGAGGTAGATGAAGGTGAATGAAGGTGAATGAAGGTTACTGAACCCAGATGAAGGTTAATGGAGGCTATTGGAGGTAGATGAAGAAGAATGAGGGTAAAAGAGGGCTACCGGTAATAGAGGTTGACGGATGGGAATGAGGGTGAAGAGGGTTTTTGTGGATCCATGGGCCATCGCTACGCGGTTTTCTTGAAAAGGGTTCAGAGCCATTCCTGTAATTAGTATAGGTAATCAAATGATTTCAAGTGCAATTTGGAATAAGCACAAGTAAATTTTTCAAAGACTACAAAAAATTGCACAAGCCCATAGGGCGAGGGCAATTTGTAGTCCTTGAAAAATTTACAAGTGCTTATTTATTCCAAATTGCGCTCAAAATCATTTGATTACTTGTACATGCAAAAATTTAATTTCAATTTTTTGCACTCAATTTCAACTTTCTGCACTGTTTGGGATTAATTGACATGCTCTCAGCCAATCAGCATGGTGAATTTTTGCATGTATATTATCAACGGTTGTAATGGATGAGGGTAAATGGTGGTAAATTAAGGTAATAAGGGCTAATGGAAGTAAATGAATCGAGGATAAAGGAAAATGGTTACTAAAAGCATGATTTAGATGTGAATTGGTCAGCCGCTAACTTCAAAACGGCTCGGAGCCATTCCTGTATTTAACGCTCTCTTTCATGAAGGCCACCATCTTGAATACCGAGACCGAAAGACCCTGGGAACAAGGACAGCTTGGACGGGTATGGGGTTACAGGGGAGGGTGTGGGGAGAAACGCGTAAACTCGCGGCCGCACGATCGGTTAT
>BLFK01000843.1:1397482-1404483 GCA_014634185.1 Astreopora myriophthalma | reverse complement strand
GAATAATTTCAATCAGTTTTAGGATATTTTCTATGAGGCTCTGATAGGGGGGCTTTATATCCCCAAAATTCTGGGGGCAGTTATCCCTTATCCCTAAAACTATTTTGCCAGTTATCCCTTATCCCTGAAACCCCTAACAGGGCCTCTATGAAGGTAAATCAAGGCTAATGGAGGTAGATGACGGTGCATGAAGGCTAATGAAGGCTAATGGAGGTAGATGACGGTGCATGAAGGCTAATGAAGGCCAATGGAGGTAGATGAAGGTAAATGAAGGTTATTGGAGGTAGATGAAGGTGAATGAAGGTTACTGAACCCAGATGAAGGTTTAATGGAGGCTATTAGAGGTAGATGAAGAAGAATGAGGGTAAAAGAGGGCTACCGGTAATAGAGGTTGACGGATGGGAATGAGGGTGAAGAGGGTTTTTGTGGATCGATGGGCCATCACTATGTGGTTTTCTTGAAAAGGGTTCAGAGCCATTCCTGTAATTAGTATAGGTAATCAAATGATTTCAAGTGCAATTTGGAATAAGCACAAGTAAATTTTTCAAAGACTACAAAAAATTGCACAAGCCCATAGGGCGAGAGCAATTTGTAGTCCTTGAAAAATTTACAAGTGCTTATTTATTCCAAATTGCGCTCAAAATCATTTGATTACTTGTACATGCAAAAATTTAATTTCAATTTTTTTTGCACTCAATTTCAACTTTCTGCACTGTTTGGGATTAATTGACATGCTCTCAGCCAATCAGCATGGTGAATTTTTGCATGTATATTATCAACGGTTGTAATGAATGAGGGTAAATGGTGGTAAATTAAGGTAATAAGGGCTAATGGAAGTAAATGAATCGAGGATAAAGGAAAATGGTTACTAAAAGCATGATTTAGATGTGAATTGGTCAGCCGCTAACTTCAAAACGGCTCGGAGCCATTCCTGTATTTAACGCTCTCTTTCATGAAGGCCACCATCCTGAATACCGAGACCGAAAGACCCTGGGAACAAGGACAGCTTGGACGGGTATGGGGTTACAGGGGAGGGTGTGGGGAGAAACGCGTAAACTCGCGGCCGCACGATCGGTATTAGCAAATGCCCATGCGCCAAGTCCGTGTACTACAAATGAGTACGAAAAAATATCCTTACCATATGGAAGACACGACAACCACAGTCGCAAATATATATCGCTCCTATATCATAATATAAAGCAGAAGGAGTTGAGCTGCGAGTACGTAAGGGATCTGTCACATATGGTCTAGGGGCCGACATTTCTCTCCCTCACTGCCTATCGGGGATAGGTATCAGAAAGTGGCAAGTATAAGCGATCCGCGGGCCGAAATCTCGGGGAGACTCGTCATGGTACGTCGCTCAGGCTTAAATGTCCAGAGGTACCGCTACCGCTTCTGTACATTTTTCATTAGGTATTTAGTATGCGCATGCGCAAATGCCTTTGTGATCCAATACATACCATCCAGAAGACACGACGTCTACGGTTTTAATTTCATACAGAATTATCATCTGGCTACTGAGCATGGTACGGTGGCCCATATATGCAATGCTAATGACATATTTAGACAAACGAAACCTTCTAAAGGTACTACTGCCACTACAGCTACTACATCTACTACGGCCACTGCTGCTACTATATATAGCTACTACTTCTACTACGACTTCCACTATTACTACTACTACTACTACTGCTACTGGAGTCTGCTTACTGATGACTTGGGTGTGGTCGGGGACATAATAGTCAAGTCTTACACCAAGGGGTACTCTGACTAAAGTCTTACACCTACACCTGGGGGTACTCTGACTAAAGACAATTGAATTTTAAAAATGCCCGGCGGACGAAAGGAATTAATGGCGTATCTCGACAATCTGGGAATCAGCTCCGAGACAATCGAACATCCTAAAGTATATACCGTAGAAGCTATGATGCCTTATGTCGGCCATCTTGCCGGCGCACACAGCAAAAACTTGTTCCTTAAAGACAAAAAGAAGAAAGGTTTATGGCTCGTTACAGCCTTATCATCGCGCGAGGTAAACTTGAATGATCTTGCAAAAAAGGTTGGCGCAAGTGGGGGCTTTCGTTTTGCGGACGAAGCAGTGATGTTACAGAAACTCGGAGTGGGACAAGGGTGTGTTACACCTTTATCGCTGTTTAATGATACTCAGAATGAAGTGACATTTTTACTGGATGCAAGTTTCGTTGAAGATAATCACGAGAAAGTGCATTTTCATCCAATGAGCAATGAGGCCACCACAGGGATGAGACCAGAAGATTTCATGAAATTTGTCAAAGCCACTGGACATGACCCTGTTATTGTACACTTTTAAAACGTCTTTTAGTCCGTAATTCGGCTAAATTACAGAATGAAGGGCCACTTATTTCCATATCATTGAATAAGAATAGTGCCTGTTGTTATGTGCTTCGTTCTTCAAGAGCTTCAGCCTAGTTTGCATGCAGTGGCCCTGTATTCTGTAGTTGCCCCGTTTCTATTGTATATTAATGACCAGCCAAATTGCTTGTATTTTTCACAATCTAGAATGTATGCAGATGATACCAGCATAACCTATGCTAGTGCAGACTTAAATAAATCACATAGGTGATTGTCTTAACTATGGTTTAAACATGGTGTATGCGTGACTATAGAGCAATAAACTCACCCTTAACTTCATGAAAACTGAGTTTATGTTAATTGCATTGAGGCAGAAGCTATCTACGCTTTTCTCGAGCCCTTCTCTCAGTATAAACAATCATCCAGTTGAGCAAGTGTCATCTTGCAAAATCTCTTGGGGTGCACATTTACCAAAACTTAAACTGGGAATGTCACATCGAGAGTATTTGCAAAAGATTGCTTCTGCTTTAGGTGCAATAATTAAAAGAATATGACATCTTGTTCCTTTTAATGTGTTAATGAATGTATACAACAGCTTAGTTCAACCACATTTTGATTATTGTAAATGTTGTTTGGGGCAACTGTGGCATTGGTCTTTCTAAAAAGATGCAGAATCTCCAAAATCATCCAGGCTGTATTTTCAAGTCTGCCAGTTATGACTGTAATGTTGACGATTTGTCCTGGGCACTAGGTTGGCTTAAACTTAATCATCAAAGACTAGTATCACCATCTATTATGATGTCCAAAACCGTACATGGGATGGCTCCTGAGTATCTGAGGTCTAGATTTGTGTCTCGAGACAACATCGCTTCTTATCCTTAGGGATGCAGATAATAAATTGGTTGTTATAAAGCTGGGTTGTGGAACAGCTTATCTCATGATCAACAATCCCCAGCATCTTTACATGATTTTAAACGTAAACTAAATTTTGTCGTGTTTAAATAAAGCTAGTTACCTAGCTAGCTACCCACCCACCCATCCATCCATCCATCTACCGACCCTAGGCCAGGGGAAAGTTTGGAGGGAGGGGGAACGTCAGTAATACTGGGGGTTTTCCCTTGCCCATCCTAGGTCCATAAAGTGCCTATGCAGCCTATAGCCTTCTTCTGGTTCTGACTTCTACAAGGAAGTTACAATGGAGAGGACAAAACATGGAGTACTATTCCATGGAGTATATACCCTGTGGATTACCAAAAAGAGAGTACCCTGAACCGAGTGTTAGAGGAGTCTTAGTAGAGGCCAAGTAGTAACATCACTTCAGACACACTTGTTCAAAAAAGCCAGGCATTCAAATTAACCTGTAATTTGTTCCTTTCTGGCTTTTTGCATTTGTTCCTTCCCCCTTCATGATGCAGTGCTAAATTTCTTCTGGGGAAACTACTTTGTACCAGATGTGATGTCACAACACAGCCCCCACTAAGACCCCTCTTCAGCCTCAGGCACTCGGTCAACTCTGGAGTGCAAGGCTCAAGTGGGAAGTTTAAACCGCAATTTCGGGGTAAAATCACAATGGAATGCGAAAAAGGCTGTTTGCACAGCTATCTAGCTTTTGTGCAAAAACAAAAACTGGAAAAATGTGTATGCTGCATTGGCACTTTAATGCAAACAGTTCCTTTATAGATGTTAACATGAGAGTGGAATCCTTTTAAGATACATTGCACGTTTGCAATCAACGATCATCATCAAATACTTCCCAGCTGAGACGTCACAAAGTTCAAAAAAGCAACGAAACTAATGCTTTCTTGTTAACATGCAAACAGTTTTACATCCCATAAACGGAAATTCATAAGGATTAGCATAGGAAAAGAATGCTTGAAATTTGAAAGTTAAAACCATTGGCTAGTTCTAAATAAAACGTGCACATCATGATCTGATCCCCCCCTTGGTTGTCTATTTGTGTCATGCACGGTATTTGGATTGACATGAAGTGAATTTCTGGAGTTGTTGTCCTGGCATTTCCACCTATCTAAAAACCTAGACAGAAAGAGAAAGTAGGGAACAAAAATTCTAAAACTTGCCAACAATCAAACCAACAGGTACACTAAAAACCCAACCAGAATTGAGAGGCTCAAGCTTTTTGAAAACCTTTTATTACTTCATTCTAGTCGTGAGGCACCAGTCAACATTGGAAATGGCACATACAATAATTTATTCAAGATTCAAAGAAATAATTCCACTGGCAAGCTCGATTCACATTGTCAAGACTAGAATTACCAGTTTTCATTAAAATAATATGTACAATGAGAACAAGAGCATTCCTGCAATCCTGAGCCTGCAGACATTGCCATCTTACATTTTGACCTGCACTTTCTCAGCTGAAAAGGAGTGCTATGTTCTCCTATGTTCTTTCCTTCGTCTTGAAAGGGAACAGACCTTCCAAGTAGGGTCTCACACATGGTCATTTCATGCATTCACACACAAGATGTGAGGTTTTTATGCCATATGCAGTACACAGTTCGTCATACTTTCAATTAATGAAGCTCCTCTGCTTGGGAGAGGAAATCACCCTCAACAGATAACCTGATAAAGTTAGTGCAGTAAATCAAAACACAAAAAGGTGTGCTGCTTTACATTTCTATTAATATGTATTCAACACGTGTCTATCCTTTCTAAAGAAAAGTTGAATTTCATTCCCTCCAGCGCATGCTCTTTAAACCTAACTTACTGTCAGGCTGCTAAAACTGTAAAAATGTAAACTAATGCATGCTTACTTACAAAGAAATAATTTCTGGTCCTTTAAGTAGTTTTCATTTCAACTAAATGTTTTATCTCAGCGACGCAGTGTTAGTACTTTACATACACCAAGCTCGCAAAAAAAAAAAGGATCACAATTCACCAATCACAATCAGTAATATCCACCTTGTGAATTTTGTCCAGCTGGTAAATTTATTTTGAAATTTGATATAATTTTGAAAGATGCTGCTTAATTGTTGACCTTGCACTTAGGGTTTTTAACATTTTTGCATTTGTTTGGCTCCAGTTTTCATCATATTACAAAGATAAAAAATGGATATATGGACATAAGTGAAAAAAGAAATTGAACACAGGACCTTGATATATGCTTGAAAAGGAAAGGTTTTTTTACTCTAGTAACTGATTGGTAGCTAAACAACTAACACATGTAAAAAAATGTTCAGTTTTCGCAGCCAGACAGAAAGATAATTTGAACTGAAATGAAAAAAAATATAATAATAATAATAATAATAATAATAATAATACAACATTTACAGTGTCTCACGTTCAAATTACAAATTTAAAGCAAAGTACCCAAACTTTCACCAGAAATAATTAATGAAAGATCTAACTTGCAGATATCTTCTAGGTTTTTCTTTACGAAAAATACAAACTATTACGTGCTTTTAATTATTTTATTACACAAATTCATAAATTGCTGCTCCAAACAATACCCATAATTATTATCTTCACCTTTGACAGACATGGACAGGGCAGCTAAGACAGCTTTTAAGGTACCTTAAATTTACGTAAAATAAAAACATCATAAAAAAATTTTTATACAAATAATACACAATGTAAAGATACAAATTACATTTAATACCATCACCATCACCACAGCTTTTTCAGTTTACAGGGTTGGTCTCAAGATATTTAAGTGTTTCTTTGAAAAACTGAAATATACCACAAGTCTACAGAGTTTATTAAATTCTCAACCTCGGATAATGCATTTCTAGCTTCCTCATTGGCCCACCGGATTTCAATTATCAGCCATTATACCTATGTTTGACCTTGTACGGAAAATGAGTTTGGCAATAGTCACTCTAGCTTAACATGTTTTGGTGGTAAATGAACCAAACAAAGGTTGAGAATTATTTTAGTAAAACAATAATAATCATTCCACAGTGGTCCTTGTTGGATATGAGATTGTTTATCAAATGAATGCTGGCTCATGGAATAATTATTGCTATAAAGTAATAGTATATGGGTAGTTTGTTACCAAAAACTGTGTCACTGCACAAAAGGTATTTTATATCATTTACATCAAGGATAGCTAGGATAGAATTGGACTGAAACATAAAAGAATTATCATTAGATCTTCCTTTCTCTAAAAGTCATAAACTTCATATCTTGTCCTTGGCTTTGCAGGAATGTTTTTTGCGTGAGTTAAAATACTACGTAACTGTAATAATACAAATTTATGATTTGTCTCAACTGCAAGTTATGATACCTGTGACAATGCCCTTTAAAACAAAAGCAACAGACTTATTCATCACTTTTGTACCCTACCCTAAGGTTAAACACACATGAAAATATGCCTATAGTAAGTATGGAAGCTTTAAGTTGTTTAATCTGGATTTTGAGACCAAGTTGTCAACAAGTGGGATAGCTTTGTCAAGAGTTTTGAAGTATCAAATCGTATTTTGGTCTTCTCAAAAATTTGTGTTAACTGGGCTTTGTTTACAACAAATCCCATGCTGAAAATGCTGTCAGCCCCCACTATTTTACTTTATCACGAATCTTCTGTACAATAATGAATATTCTGTGTGACCTTTAATTTTGAGATGGTGAATGTCAGTATTCAGCATTTCAGATGCTCAATTGAAAAACAAAATGACAAAAGTGATCAGGCAATGAATACAAACTCTACAAGGGAA
>BLFK01000843.1:1382482-1392482 GCA_014634185.1 Astreopora myriophthalma | reverse complement strand
ATTACTAGAGGATTGCATGACATCGAAAGAACGTTCTGGATTTGCGATATTTATAGAACATGATTGACTTGGAATGTTTGGTAGTGTAGCTGTAGGTGCACCTGTGTGAAATTGTTCCCACTCTTCTAGGCCATGAGACTGTCTATAAATGTCCCTAGTTGAAAGTCTCATGTGCAGTTGTGAGGAATCTTGATAGCCTCACCTTGAAAATTCTGTCGGCTGTCTTTGGAACTGCAGCAGGAGAGTATGTTGGCACCATGTCTGTGAACTCTTCTGCAAAGTTGCTCACATCCAGTTCATCCCTAATGCGAGGTTTAAACGGTGCTGCAATCTTCTTTTGACACAACAGATTCCAGTTTATCGACTGCAAATCAACCCAGAAGTGTTTACCTCAATATTGAGCCCTTCAAAGGGGAGTTCTGGTGTCGCTTTCTTGCTTGTTTTAGTGCAAGACCGTCACCTGTTTTTTTGCGACAGTGTTGCTGTCGCATTTCCTCACTGTCACTGAGACAAATGTCGCCCTTTTTTCTATCACTTCCGGTCGGTTGTCGTTGTTTTGGAAGAAGATTGTCACCACATTTTGAGGTCATGTCACCTGTCAGCAAAACTCCTTGGAAGGCCTCACAATTACTTTTTCTATGTATCAGAACAGTTTACTTATCCTAAATACCTTGAAAAAAGGATGTGCTTTTATCTCATCAGCACCCTTTGCTCCTAGTCGCACTTTTGGATCTTTCTGCAGTAATTTGAGAAGCAAGTCCATAACCTCTCTTGAGATATCAGCTGGCATCGGAGGACTATTGTGAACAATTCGTCTGACAAAAAACAAACAAAGAAAAGTGAACTATTTATATGCAAATGTTGCAGGCAAAATTTACTGCAACGTAGTTTGTTTTGTAATTTCTTTGTGTCCCCTTCATTTGAAGGACTCTTAGGAAAAACAATGTAATTGACTTTGCACAGTTTTTAGGTCATTTCACAAAATCACCACTAATTTCCACCAAATCAACTGCACTAAAATTACGGAGTGAACTTTCCCATACTAATCTTACCTTGAAATTTCAGACTGGCTGTTCTTCTCTCCATCAACAGTAAAGGGTGATGCTCCAGTGAGTAGTTCATACATGAGAACTCCCAAACTCCACCAATCTACTGCCTACCATGACATAGATATAATGTGTTAGAATTATTTTGTCAGTCATATACTAGTGGAAAGTGTTCCTACCAAGCAATGCTAGATGTACAATCAAATTAAATATTTCCAGACCTTATCATGTCCCCTGCTTCCTCCTTTCACGACTTCAGGTGCCATGTATTCAATTGTTCCACAGAAGGAATACGCCCTCTCCCCCTGGGAAAATTGGTAATCAACAATAATTGTAATAACCCTAACCTCATTAAGGAACTGAAGAAGTTAAAGGGACAGGGTCATGGGAGATATAATGATTTTTGATCAAAATTCAGTAAATATAAACAAGGGGAAACTTAAAATGTTGGGCCAACATTTTCAACTTTAATCCCATTTATCTCTTGCTTATCTGCCATTCAAAGCATCTATAAACATTTTCTTGGCATTGCAACAACCTTTTAAAGGAATTTTGGCCATTATCTTGCCACTACTGTTAACCAAATAGTGTCCTTTGGATTTCCAAAAAAATACAATAAATTGCATGATACTGCCCATTTAAGAATAAACTATGTCATAACAGGTGAATACGAAACAACTAAACTTACTGAATTAGGTTCTGAAAATTCTTTGCTCAAACCAAAGTCTGTAATAACAACGTGACCGTCTGAATCCAATAGGATGTTCTCTAATTTAATGTCACGGTAAATTATTCCAAGCTGCAAGAGAAATGCAATAAGCCATGTCCTGAGTCTTGGTATAAGGTTCCACAAAACTTGCATGCAACCACTTAATGCAAGAGCTAAAACCAACCAAATTTTATGGGCAAGCCAAATTATCAACGCAAAATAAATGGATCACACTTTAAACTTCTTTTATCTCGCTGTAATTTAACTTTAAAAATTAATTTGATGAGGTATAAATTAAGCTTAAAGTATAGTAAAGCTTAAAGCATGTGAACACACACACGCACACACACACACACACACACAGGTGAACGTTTCTTTGCCCACTGCAATGCGAAAAGTGTGTGGTATTGCTTCACTTACCCTGTGAAGATGTTCGATTGCTATGATGATTTCCCCAATGTAAATTCGGACTTCGTCTTCGGTAAATTTTTCTCGCTGATACAGATGAGTGAACAATTCACCACCGTTCACATAATCTAGAAAGACAAATTACCTTGCGATTGGCAACAAACTGGATTTACTACTGTAATATTGGGCTGATTCAAAATGAAACTAAGCTTGAGCAACTAAGCTAAGCTTGAGACTTTAATATTTCAATAAGCAAATTCCGTATGAAAATGAAAGACTGGTCAAGTTGATTTCATGTCGCGATATGCGACCTAACAGTACGTGACACGAAATACAGCCAGAATCGATTTGCGTCTACCGTAAATGCACGACTCATGAGAAATTTTTGTTTTTAGACCTCACGTGTTGAAAACTAGACAAGGCTACAAAATTACGAAGAAAAAAACATACCCATAATCAAGTGAAGTTTGGATTCTGTTTGAAAAGCCCAATGTAATGTGACTAGAAATGGACACCGTCTCACTGCCTCTAGCACTTGTCTTTCGGTACGTGTATGCTCAGCTGTTTTAGCCTTCTGTACGATCGTGGCCTTCTTGAGGACTTTCATGGCGTACAAATTGCCGGAGAAATAACCACCTCGTTTACGAACCAGGAAAACCTTTCCGTAGGCTGTCAAGTGGAAAAACATATCGAAAGTCAACACCTCTCGTCCGTTTACATAAACAGGTTAGCACAAGCATTGCAGAGAAACCTACTCTAGTGCGATCAAAATAACACTTTTTACCTCCAGTGCCAAGCACTTTGAGAAGCTCGAAATTCTCCAGTCCAACTTTCTCATCTTCGTGCCCTGTCAAATTAGCTAAAGAAACAAAACAAAAGTTTTCCAGCATCGATCTTCTACACTTATTGTTTATGTGGAGACCACCAACATAACATGCCGGACATTTTTCACTTTTCTGCGCAGATGTGAAACATACACACCGTTTTTGAGCTCATGATGAATCAGTTCAGAGATTCCAAAGCCATTATGGTTCATATTTCAAGCCAATTGAAGCCTAACAAGGCTTTCAAGGGCGAAAACGCACAAATCTACAAATTTGCTCGACATAGACAGTTTCGGAAACAACCCTGAATCTAATTTCCGACGTTCTGATTGGTTAACCGCTGATAATTTATTTGTCTCACGTGACAAAATAATTTCCCCTTTCTTCAGTTGCGATACTACTTCCGGTCATTCTCACTTCCACAGTCTCATCCTTGAAAATTACATTTTGAAGTGAAAAGAGGCCATTAACGAAAACAAGTCAGCCCGAAAATTGCATAGAAATAAAAGTTGATAAGTAGAATAATTAAAACAATTGATTTCTTTGGTGAAATTCTCTGAACTTTAAGGTACTTCCTGTCTCAATGTGAAGGGATATCAAACGGAAGTGTTGAAAGTAATTTTCCGGTTCTTGCAAAATTGGCCTCTTCAATAATTTATCGCGTGTTAGTCAGTCAATTTAATTACTTTAACTTTAACGAAATGTGCAAATATAATAATTTACAGTTAGTAACCTTTCTTACGTTCTACGCCATCACTAGCTCTATAAATAATTAATTTTACGGTTGGAAGGATATTTCCTTGATTTACAAATTAAAGGTAATTGCAACCAGATTAGCAGTCATACTTTCGCCATCCATTCTTTCACGCGTAGAGTTGTATTTAAATGATATAATGGTTTCAGCGGGCAATCAATCCGTCTTACCGAAAATCGTTACGTGACGCAGTATGTGCACTTCGAGGTTTCCTTAATTAAATAAACAGAAAAAAAGAGGCTTCTGGCGAACAGGGTAGTGCTCCCACGTTCCCGCTCAAGACCCATGAAAAGACCAGTTATGTAAAACATATAAAGAACCTTTAATGTTCTCTAATTTCCCATGCATGCTTGATTTTTTTATCTTTCCGTATCTAGCCCTAACTAAGGGGGCACGACGTGACCACTACGTGACTACAAAAAAGGTCGCATGTCGGTCAGTATAAAAGGAAGACTGCGGACTGCGGACTGCGGACCCGGACTGCGGACCGGGTATAAAACGTGGACCGGGTATAAAACGTGGACTAGGTATAAAACGCGGACTGCGGACCGGGTATAAAATGACGACCAGGTATAAAAAGCGGACTGAAGGCTGCGGACCAGCCACAAAAATGCGGACTGAATACAAAACACTATGAGAAAAACATAGCGCAACGAAATAGCAATAAGCTGGGAATGGTGGAAATAATGTTTCCCGCCATAATTGCCACGTGCATAATTGTCACGTGAGAGATGTTAACTGACGTTTATTCCAGCATGGCCGCCCGGAGTAATGGAGTTTGAAGGTGAGGGAGTGAGATCTCGTCACATATTATTCTGCTTCTACCGGTCAATTTGGCTCAGAGAACAAATAGAGAGGAACTCTTGGCTTACAAGAAGCGAGATTTTGTTCATTTTGAGTTCTTAATATGAAACCCCAATGTTGTTTACGTTCTTAAACAATGACCTGCAACGAGTGACCTGTGGAATGTGACCTTTGTTTTAGACCCGCCGAATGAGTTATCACCATAGCATTATAATTGTGACGCGGATTTTTCTAGGCTGCTCAAAACGACGATCAATAGCGCAAGGTTTTAGTTGAAATTGCAAAATGTTTCTATGCTTTATTTATAAGGCCTCAGTTGTTCAAAAGGTTCCACTGGAGAGCGCAATTGGTATCGCTATGATTTATCCGACAGATAGCGTTATCCATCGTTTGAACTACTGGCGCCAGAGGTAATAAACGAAAGGAATTTCTGGAATCCTTCGCTGGTCACCGGCTTTATGTTTAGAAATCGAGACATTTGCAACACTTTAGTGAGATATGCTATTTAGACAGGGGTCTATTTACTTATTCGCAAATAAATGCTCTGTTTCGATTGATACAACTTTTTGTTCATCTCAGTGTCGCTCGGGTCTGTCTGGAAACAGCATTCGATCAAGAGAACAACTGTTATAGTACATGTCCTGATTTACGCGTACACATTACCGACTTCATCTTTCGCCTTCCAAGCATACTTTCAATTGGGAGTAAAGATTGCGTGACGAGCGAAAATACTCTTCATTGTGTTGAATCCATCCGGACATCCTTGCTCGAACTACGACATCAACAGTCAAAGGACTTTCATATATACGAAGAGTTGAAGTTTATGCCTAAAATGCAATATTTTGACACGGAGTAAGAGGACCCAAGGCCTTGTTTTTGAAATCCGTATCTGGGCCAGTACCTAATCCGCAGTCCGCGTTTTATACCTAGTCCACGTTTTACACACGGTCCGCAGTCCGGGTCCGCGGTCCGCGGTCCGCAGTCCGCAGTCCGCAGACCTCGTTTTATACTGACCGGTCACATGTTGTTAATGAAGTAAACAGCCAAGAAGTCGAAAACATGGCGGGTTTTCAAGTTGCTCGACGACTTTTCCAAGTAAGGGTTTCCTTGGTTTCATTTCGTCCAATTTCCTCTTTCTTCACAGGGGAATATACTCCACCAAAGCTCGAGCATGTCACTTCCGACTGGAATAAACTTTACGAGCAGAGTATTAAAGATCCTTCAACTTTTTGGGGCCAGCTTGGAGCCACCCGCTTACACTGGATGCAACCTTTTGACACTGTCATGGATGTTGATCTGAACATTGGGCAACATAAATGGTTTGTAGGTGGTAAGCTGAATGTTTCAGGTGAGTCCTCAGCAGAATTGATAATCATATTAGTTTAGAGACGAAATTGTTCATACTTGCTGTGAAGCAAAGGGTGGGGAGAGATGAGATAATTTTTTGTTACCACTGCATTCTGCGGAAAAATTTGGCCCCCAAAATTGCTGTTTTATATGACAAAAGCAAAGAGTATTGTTTTGACCCAACCAAAATGGCTCCCTCACTTCCCTTCCCCCTCTATCAATTTGTCCCAATACTCAAGCATTCGAGTTCGCTTTTGCTTCTTTTTCAAAGTCAGTCTAAGTGTTACGTCTTTCAAATCAGTTTTTATCCATATGCAAAGTAATGCTTATTACCATCCCAAAACTTTCACACTTGGACTTGCTATGAAAATGAAGATGATGTGAACTTGGAAATGGCCTATTTGGTACACACATCATGTAATGAGAAAAAGGAGAATGGAGAACAGTTCCAAGATGCAGTTGACCTTCTGCTGGCAGTCAGGTTAATAAACTATCTCCCTTAACCCTTTACCTCCTCCTTTACCTCCTCCTTTATAGATTTTACTCTGGCTAACGCCAGACGATTTCACTCGTCAAATGGAGATCCCTTAGAGCTTAAAGGGTTAATAAACTATCTCCCTTAATAAACTATTTCCCTCAACCCTTTACCTCCTAAGAGTGACTTTATAGATTTTACTCTGGCTAACACCAGACAATTTTACTCATCAAATGGAGACCCCTTAGAGTTTAATAAACTATCTCCCTTAGTAAACTATCTCCCTTAATAGATTATGTGATTAGGGTGCAATCCATACTCCTGTTCGTTTCATGGCAATGACTTCATCATAATTTAATCTTCAGAAAAGTACACTCTATACCTATTAGATCACTTGCAGTCATAAACACAACTTTTTTTTTTAACGACTTTTTGATGTTCAGTTAACTGTGTTGACCGACATTTGGAAGTAGATCCTGATCGCTGTGCCCTTATATGGGAAAAGGATGAACCTGGAGAGACGGAAAGGGTCAGCTACAGGTACTGAAACAAATTATATATCTGTTTAAAACTGAAATGTTTTGTCCATTGTGGATCTTTCCCCTTGTATTGAGAAATTCGTACAGGTGTATGTGATGTATAACCTGCTGATGTTAAAAGACAGCCTTGATGTTAGGCTCAAGGCATGATGTTAAAGAGAGCCTTTCAAGTTTGTTTTATCATTCAGCTTGATCAGGAGACTTGCCTCATTGCTGTAACCAGTGGAATAAAAATGATCTTAATCAACTTAACTTAAATGTCAAGTAAATTAGCACAGGAGCATCAGGAACACTGTAGGGAATAGAATCAACTGAAATCAAGTGAAATGAAGTGTTGGTTATTGAGGAGAGGTAATATCAATAATATCCAAAGAAACACCCAGGAGCAGCGTAGAAAAGCAAAAAACTCAACCCATGTATGATGCTGAGGGACGCACATTTGTGGAAGGCAAGCATTCTCACCAATTTAGCACCATTCTCCCATATATTAGAACTTTAAATGTTTTGATATTTCAGCTTGTATTGTGATAAAAACAAGAAAAACCCTTTCTTTGCAGGGAGTTATATGAAATGGTTAACAGAATAGCCAACGTGTTAAAAAGCCATGGTGTCAGGAAGGGAGATGTAGTGTGTATTTACATGCCGGTTAGTCCTCTTGCTGTGGCCGGGATGCTAGCTTGTGCAAGAATTGGAGCTCCTCATAGGTGGGTGTTTCAGTTCTATCAGCCAATGGCCATGATGTCTTTTTAAGTATTTTGTTTAGAATAGGCACTAGTTATATTGTTTTTTGTGAAACAGAATTTTCTTCATAGTAATAAGCTTTCTTCATAGTATTGGAATCCATGTGTAGTGGTTGTTGTTGGCTTTGGACGTGTTTACAGTATAAAGCTAAATTTTTTTTCATTGCAGTGTTGTATTTGCTGGATTTAGTTCAGAAGCCCTGGCCAGTAGAATTGTTGACGGTAACTTAAGTTAACATTCTTACCTTATTTTAATAGCTTGTGGTTATTAGGACATTTTATTTTGATATTTTTCAGTGCATTCATGAGCTGTTAATTGATTTTTTTTCAATAAAGCAAATGCTGAGACAGTTATCACAGCAGACCAAGTTGTACGTGGTGGAAAGGTCAGTGATCTGAAAACAGTGGTGGATAAGGCAGTGGCTGCAAGTCCATGTGTTAAAAAAGTGTTTGTGGCTAGTCGCACTGGTGCAGATGTCCCAATGGGAACAATCGACTATCCTCTTGAAAAGGTAGTGACTGCCTATTGTTTGTTTTTAAGTTTGGGCATGGTGATTTTGCTAATGTTTTAACCAGGTATTTCATCGCAGGAAATGAGCAAGCAATCAACAGAATGTGACCCAGAGCCAATGGACAGTGAAGATATTCTGTTCCTACTTTACACATCTGGAAGCACAGGGCAACCAAAGGGAGTAGTACACACACAGGCTGGGTATCTCCTCTATGCCAAGCTCACTCATAAGGTATGACACTGTTCATCTACTTTCACAAGTTCAATTTTGTTGCTTGAAAGCTAAGAATTTTATGTTGCAGAATGATGGGAGAAAATAGTCTAAAAACAATTTTAGTTAAAGCTTTAATGCCAGGGCATGCTTACTTTAGGATATCTGGCACTGTATGCCAGATCAATCAAGCGAAAGCTCTGTGAAACAATGACATCTACAGCAAGTTGTGACTGTAATGGAAATTTGTCTTTTCAGTACGTGTTTGACTACCATCCAGGAGATATCTTTGGCTGTGTGGCTGATATTGGTTGGATCACCGGTCATACCTATGTTGTGTATGGCCCACTGTGTAATGGGGCCACCACAGTGTTGTTTGAAAGCACCCCAACCTATCCTGACCCAGGGCGCTACTGGGAGATGGTGGAGAGACTACAAATAAACCAACTGTATGGAGCTCCAACTGCACTGAGGCTGCTGCTCAAATCAAGCAACTCTTACGTCAAAAAGTATGACCGATCTTCTCTAAAGCTTCTGGGAACAGGTTGGTGGATGAAAACTGTGGTTAGGTTTATGAAAAGAAGATTTATAATCAACAAGGATGTGAAATTGGTCATCCACTGTTACTGCAAGGTTTAGATGTGCCTGTCTTAGGGTGCAGCACATGGTTTTGTAGGGGTATAAGAGAAGAATGAACTGGAAAGGTAGTTTCTTCCTGTCCACTCCATTTTCCTTGGGCTATTTTTTTTGGTCGCACTGCCTGCTTGCATGTCCCCTCAAGAGCCAGCTACACAAGTTTGTTCTTGTCTATCTTTTCTTTCATTCAGTGGGTGAACCTATAAATGCAGAGGCATGGCACTGGTATAATGAAGTTGTTGGAGAGAAGAGGTGTGTTATTGTGGACACATGGTGGCAGACCGGTAAGAGCAGTCTATTCTTTATCTTACTAGACATGACACCAAAACATGACACATGAAATGCTGATTGAAACACTTCTATACTGAGTTAAGGTGTATTGGCGTCTGCACAATGTCCTGAGTTACATATTTTCTTATTGTTCTTATATTATGCAATTGGAAAGAGCAAAACTGCAAATTTTTGTAACATGCGTTGTCATGGCAAATTCATCATCAAAATATTCTGCCAAATTTCTGACTGATGACGATACATTTATTTCAACATTGCCAACACGTATCAAAGCATGCACATGTCAGGAAGGCATCTTGGGAGGGAAGCGATTTATCACTCTTCCCTAAGAACCCTGCGAACGCTGAAGTGCTTCTAGCATGAAGCACTTCAGTGCCTGTCATGTGCACTCGGGTCGTTGACAAGGGCGATAAAAGCTTTGGAAAGATAAGGCCAGATAAGATAGTGCTAGAGAACATTGCATTGTAAAACATTTCTCTCAATGCGTTTAGAGACTGGTGGTATCCTTCTGTCTCCAAGACCAGCTCCTGATGATTCACCGGTTAAACCAGAGTATCCTACAAGGCCTTTCTTTGGGGTGAAGCCTGTTCTGTTAGATGAAAAGGTACTTCTAAAAAAGGGGGTCAAAATTTTACAGTGACTATTCATTTCTGCCTTTGCATCCGTAGCTTTCCCATTATTTAACACAGGGACCGCACAGAGGCT
>BLFK01000843.1:1350246-1369176 GCA_014634185.1 Astreopora myriophthalma | reverse complement strand
AAGCATTCTGATTTTGCTATGTGCACATACAATTCTTTAGTTGCTACCCGGAATCAGCAGCAGCAGCAGTGGTAGTGGTAGTAATAGTAGTAGTAATAGAAATTAAAAGCTTGTCCTTGACAGCGAAGGGATGTGGGTCGCTTGAAATTGTTGAGGGGTTGGGTTAGTTTGAGGCTTGCAAGCTCTAAGGTGCACTGGGCAGTGGGATCTACCCCCTGGCGGGCGGGGGGGGGAGGGGAGGGAGAGCCGACAAAACGCTTGGACTGAGACTGAGAACATTTCAAGTGCAAGTATGTGACAAAAGAAAAAAAAATCACCATTGTATGTCAATCTTTGACCTCTTCACTCCACACGTTAGATTTTCTAAAAAAAAATGTTGCAACTGTAGTCGTTTTTCGACGCACTAGCAAATTCATTGTTCCCGCTACTTATTCAGTGGAAACAATGAAGACTTGTCTTTTCAAGGTTTAATTGCGCTCTAATCGTTAAGGTTCTGTGTTTAATTTGGTACACGCACAGCTTTCCGCGTAGCTGAAAGAGAAGTAAAGACAGTAGTAGCACTGTTTTAATGCAACAAAACAGTGTGGGCATTTTGCTTTGCCGATAAAACTAGCTCCCTATACCAAATTCGGTAGTGGTAGCCGCTAACATTTCCCGCCAACTTTCGTTCCATAAAAAAACACAGCAACTAAGAGCAACAAGCCAATCAGTGAAGAGTATTCAACCCACGTGGTTTTAACTGACAGCTCTCGCGTTATGCAAACGCTGTCAAGAAGAAAATCTGAATAACTTCAACCACGGAAAGAGGAATCTTTGCTCCTTTCCACTGCGAGTTTTCCGCCCAAAAAGGTAAAAAGCAACGGTTTCCGCACAACCAAAGAACAAAGTCGAGCAGGTAGACGACATGTAAGGTTAGTGTTTCGGTTTATGCTGCAACAGTACGTAACATTCGAGGGTGGGAGCTTCTAGCACTCGACCTTGATATATGCAGGAAATTTTCACTCTTTTGTACGTTTGCAAACGTATATTTTCAGAAATGGAGTAGCTTTCTTTTGCCTTGAGTATGCTTTCACTCCACGGCAAAATTATCGGACAAAAAACTTAAAAAATCAAGCATTTTTCACTCAGTTTAGTAAGCACGTGCTACTGCAACATTTTATCAGTGCATGAACAATGAGTTGTGTCACTGTCACGCCATAAAAGAATAAAGTCGAAAATCCAAGAACATTAATATTGTAGAAGGCCATGCCAATACATAAACAACATATCCAACTCTCAGGTCTGTGTGGTACATCGTTTCTGACTTATTTGCGAGGCGTTTCATGCAACTTTACAGAGCTTTGTATGTATATGCGATGCCATGTTGGTGGACCTCCAATCAATTCAACAAAGCCATCTGGAGTTCACCTTGCAGTGAAAGGGCCGAGTTTTCGCTCGTGAGATACCGTACACGTGCATAAACACGAATTTGAAACGAACGTTTAAACGGTTGACAATCATAAGGGGAGACGTTTTTTTTTTCAACCAGACAGCTTTGTATCTTAGGGTCATGCATGGTAACAATCTGCTGTAAAGACCAGTTCACGCTCCCTGAGTGCATCATGGGTAATCAGGACAAGATGGTGGGAAATTCAAAGGTTTCTATACGTTTAAGTTTTCTATGGAAGTTTAAAATGATGGATGAAAAGAATATCATGATTTTCAGTTTTGGGCGCTTTTATCTTACAAAACAGAACACATGCGCTTATTTTATTAAACAAAGTTTCTTTCATACATTTCCTGTATTAAATTGGGAAGGCTCAAAATTACAGAAAATATATCGAGAAAAAACAGCAATATTTAGGAATTCAAAAGAATAAATACCGAGTCCAAATAATTTCAGTTGTAAACTTGAACTTACATGTTTGGTTTATGAACGCGAAAGTCCAGAAAGAAGAGTCATGAACAATTTATTTTGCTTTGAATTTCGCGCCATGTTGCCCTGATTACCCATGATGCAATCAAGAGCGTCAACCGGTCCGTTTTCAAGATGAAAGACGCTGTGGCACTGGAAACTTTTGAAAAGATTTAATTCTAAATCATCGTCAAGGTAGTGCAGATAAAAATTCAGAAAACCTTGCTATTTGATGACGTCACGGTGAAAACGATCTATTAGAGCATTTTCTTTTTCAACAAAGCTGATGTATTCTAGCCTCCCCAGCAGGCACTCTCGGGGGAGTGTCTCTCCCATTCCCCTAAAAACGCTTGTGGGGGAGGCTAGGTGTGTTCAGATTCTTATAAAACTTTGCAGGTACACTAAATTCGGCATAACAAGTCCATCTTTGACGATGTTCTTTTTCTTCAAACTGAATGAAAATTCCGGAAAATTATAATTTTGCTTGACATTTCCGAAAAGGTTCATGGTCACAAAATTTGGAATGCTAAGGTTAGTACCTTGCATTACAATGATTTTTTTGACCTCAAAAGATGTTAGGTTTAAAAATTTGAATGCTTCGGCTACGGATATTATAACTTTCAACCACTAGGGCACGCCGCCAAAGAAGCGAGGGAGAGAAATGTCGACCCAAGCCAGCTCCACGTCGAGTGATATATATTTCAGAATGTAGTTATTGTGTCTTTCATGCGGTACATTTTTGTGCTGGAGCCATACACATGCTAAAAGTGATTTTGAGAAAGAACAACCCTATCTCCTCTTTAAACTTCAACCGTTGTCACACATTTGGTTTTCGACTTATGATTGTCAAAAGGGTGGTCTTAATTGCGAAAAACGTTGTATTCTTTCTTGTTCATTCGTTTGTATTTGGTTGGTTTGTTGTTGTTGTTGTTGTTTGCAATGATTCGATGACTTGTGATTAAAGGACAGGGGTCTCGGAGAGTCCCGGTTTAAAATTCAGCTTCAAACAACATGACGTCGAGGCTCTGAGGGATAAAGTGAGGATTTGTGCGATTTTTTCCTCGGAGCCTCGAGATGATGATGCCTTTTGTCTAAAAGGGAATTTTAATACATCGAAATTGGCCTATTCAGTGCCGTGCGCACGAGAGAGAGCGTGACAATAGCTATCCGAAGAATGATATCAAGCAGAGATTCTTGAATATCCTTGAGAACTTATCAAGTCATCTGTTTTTGCATAAGTGACAACTTGCTTTGAAACAAAAACAACCAAGCGTACTATCTGGGACAGGAAGGCTAAAATAGCCAGTAAACAAAGGAGCACAGGAACAAAACTCATGGCAACCAACTCGAACCAGTGCATTCCATCGATGTAGAGTTTATTTTGTCCCTCGGCATTAATCCCAGAAGACAACAGAGTGGCTTTGATCAGGCTGATTTTAGCAACGATGGCTAATGTTAGCAGGGACACGCCTTCGACTTTGTTGGCATTGGTGTCGCGGAATGGATTTTTAACGATGTGATGGATTGCCATCAAATCGCATGCCACAGCCATGAAGAAAAAACGAAGCATGGCGTTTTGGATAAAGGTGTGGAATGTAAGAAGAATGAGCCGTCGACCAATGAGAACGCTTTCCCAGTAGAGCGTGCCGTGATCCTTGTTAATGGGAGCGCGAAATGGCTCTTGCAAGACCTTCATGACCTCACTGTTCTCAGTGTCTGTGTACCTCGCGACCAGACGTCTTTCTTCAGGCTCACCGTTTCTTCTTCTCCTTGTGAAAACGTGCTTCAAGAGCCAGTATCCCAAAAACGGCAGAGGAATAACACAGGCTGCAAGAAAAGCACGCGCAGAAATGGAACATTTACGCAGCTTTGAAGAACCATAATACAAAACCGCAATGAAAGGCACTACAAACACAACGATGTAACCAAAGAGAAGATACTGCCAAGTCTGCCAACAAGGTGTGTTCCCATCAATGAACAAACGCCGCTCGGATCCAATGGTGACACAGTGCATCAATAACAGTGACGTTTCCGTAAGTCTGTCATAACCTAGCAACAGTACCTCCAAAAATACCGCCATATAATGAGGCATAAGAGGTTTTCCTGTTCTTTTGCGCACCAAGTTAATGACAAGATGAATACAATAAACAAGAAAAACGTTCGTCATTGTACTAACTACCACAACGGAGAGAAGCAACTCTTTTGTCACTGCCGTTATTCCTGGTAAAGGACAATCGATTCCTCTGTAAATTGCACGTGCTTCAAAATTGAATACTGAGAGGACGGCTTCAGCGATGGGGACCTTGGGGATGACTTCCTCAAGAGAATTTCCAAGTAGCAAATCTGCCACTTGGTAGTAATAGAACGCTATTTTTAAGTATCCACTATCCAATTTGTCATTCTCTTGGCCACTATCTTCAATTGGTGAATTTCTGTCCTTTTTCATGAACCAGAGGATGTGTTTTCCACAGAAAAAGGACAAGAGAGGAGGTTTTGTGATGAGATACAACGTCAGTCCTAACGAATACAAAAACATCACAATCCACAGCAGGTAATCACTGCACTGTGTTACCCTCCTGCACTCGGCAGAAAACAGTGATGCCGAGTAACCAGGTGCGCACTCACCGCAGAGGAACCCTGTCCGATTGCCGTAGCAGCTATTGTACGTTGACACTAATGATTGCGGGCTCGGAGACTGGCAGTATTTCTTGGGACATGGAACAAACCTCAGCTTCTCAGGGTATTGGTTTGGGATCTTGTATCCCCAAAAATTCTCTTTAGCTGCTATGTTTATGTTGTTTTTAATGCAACTGGCTCCTAATGGACATGGCTGGCAGCGGAATGAATTATTCACAATCAGACCTCGCGACTGTCCCGTTTGAAGACTGTAATAACCAGGGGAACACAACCTGCATGTAAACCTAAGAACAGTCACATTTACCAGACAATAACGCTTTTTTAGTTTCTCCGTGTATATAAAATGCGTCGCATTTTGAAGCGATAGCTGGCTCCTCATGCAGTGAATGGTCGTATTTTCATCAATATCGACATAAGCTCCGTTACTGATCACAAGAACTGAATAAGAATGTCTTTGAGCGACGGCCGCAACCATGGAGGTGTTTCGAAACCCGACAGACCCTTCACTTTCGGAGTAAAAGAAAGCAACGTGTCTAAAATTCTTCCCTGCGAGAGTTGTATTCTTTGGTTTGCTGGAAAAGAAGCAGTTAATGAATTGCACTTGACCGGTTCCATAGGCTGAGTAGACTTGGCCGGTTGTTTTTGTTGCGACGTTATTTTGAAAGGAGCAGTTTCGAAATGTAGTATATCCGTTGCTGATAAATACGGCACCTGCGATTAAACCGGCGTTCTCCTGGTACACTGTGTCTTCAAATGTCACGTGAGTATTGTATCTCCATCGGGGATGAGTGTTCGTATGAACATTGCTTTGCCAGCATCCTGGTTTCCAAGGCTTGTCGATGACTGAGAGAACTGAGACGGCTCCTGATGATGTGACATAAACTGACTTGCTGTCGCCGCAATTCCACTCCTCTCTTCTAAAAGACGTGCAGTGCCGAAATATCGACCGTCGTATTGTTATCGTTTTCTTGCCTTCAAAGAACAGGGCAAAACTGCTGGCTGGGCGAGAATTAAAAATAACTTTGTCCAATGTTATTGTGGCTGTCGACCGGTTACCAATCTTCAAAGGAGGGACGACAAAGCGAACTGCGTGGCCGTGGCGCTGGGTTTTCGAAATGCCTGTGAAAATCGAGTTTACGATCGCGAACGAAACTGACCTAGGATCTCTTAACGTTAAAGAGACATCATAGACATTGTATTTGAAGGTGCAGTTGTCAATGACAACGTGAACAGGATTTAAGGTAGTTTGGTAATTCCACCATGTTGATATGACTAAACCGTGCTTGCAGGACGAGATAGTGACGTTGCGAAGAGAGATTTGATATTTTGGACTTATCATCAAGGCGCCATCTTGGCTGTTAAACATGGAGACATTGGATAATTTTACTCTTCCCGTGATTTTTTTCAGAGCTGCAATCCTCACAAAAACGCTTCCATTGCGATGAATGCGGGTGAAAGATGATTCTGAAAGTACAACGTCTGTCTTTCCTTGTGTGCTTCCTACGTACAAAGCTCCCGCGATTTCTGGTTTGACATTCATCCAATGAAATTCTTCAAATACTACGTGACCACTTCTCAGCATAAGACAGATACTACTGTTGCGACTGTTACAATTTTTAACTTGAACATTTCTAAGCTGCGCATACAAAGCATACTTTATTGGTCTTGTTATGAGCCTGTGCGTTTTACCAACCATCACAGCTGATCCGTGAATGTTTGCGTCACAGTTAGAGAAATTAACACTGGTCAGGTTAAGTCTTAAGTTTCCTTTCGCAGAGGAGTCAAGAAAAATTGCTCCACCCCCAAAGTTAGCCCTGCTCTGCTCAAAAACGGTATTTATCACAGTCAAAGAAGCATGGAGGTAGCAAACAATGGACACTGCCCCACCTTTTCCTCTTGTGACACTGTGTCCAACAAACGACGAATTTTCGATGTACACTTTGGCTGATTTCGAAGTGATCTTTATGCATCTTAGTGCTCGATCATTGCTGTTGTTGGCGCACACGAAGTCCACAAAGCTAACGTCGCTCTTTCTAGCTCTAGATATATATACACCGTCAGAGAAGCGTCTTTTCTTCTTGTCAGATGTGTTGCTTAAGTTGTTGTGTAACAGTTTAAGGTCACTGTATTTTTCTTTAGTCGCTGCTGCGACCAAATCTAAAACCAGGAATGGGGCCCTGTTTTTCACGCTCGTAACGTTAAGGCAAGAAATGTAAACACTCCTTGAATGGTTTTGTTTGTTTGTTGCTATGGAAATAAGAGCCTTGATTGACACATGCCGATCAATGCTTGGTCCGCCATTTTCTTGAAGTCTCACCTGGTTTATTTTCATGAATAGAGAATGCCCGCTTCTGTTACTCAGCATAATCTCCACACAGTGATGGTTGTTTTGAAAGAAAACTGCCCCTTGGATATCAAGCCGAAGAACTGGAATTGTTTTTGTGATAACAGTGACAGGTTTGTTCGTGTTTTCATGGGAGCAGTTTATCAGCTGGATTAGCTCACAATCATCAAATGTCAGGGGAGTCCCGTTAAAAACAATGCCAGATAACTTGATTTTCACTCTTCGCTGTGTTTTGTAAAAGTGCAATCCTTTTTCACAAGCTATGAATGGCGTGGATTCAAAGCTTTCGATTGAGATACTCTGATTGATTGAAATTCCTGAATTCTGGTCACGCGCGGTATCATTCTTGCAATCAAAAGGGTGTAACTTGGTTCCAGTACCATTTACATAAATGTGTCCACCCCAGTCTGTCCGACTGACTGCTTGTGCTATTGTGCGACACGGTTCAGAGAAAGTACCACACGTATCTGTGTCTTCTCCGGAGTGGGAGACGTACACGGCCTTGACTCCAAGTGCTTGATAACCTGAAATTTTATCAGCGCCGCAAGAGAATTGGTCCACTCAGTTACAAGTTTATTTTCATACTCTGGGCTACGCGTACGCAAATTGTTTTTCCCTCCTTTCGCCTTTGAGAATAGCCATTTTTCTTAGGCCGGTAGACTATGGTACGTCATATTTCTGATCCTTTTATGTAACTTGAAATTGTCCTGTTCTATCGTTTTATTGGGGGAAAAATAAGTGCCACATGACAGACACAATGACGCCTATGTGTGTCAAATAAAGGACCTTTCTATAAGGTACTTTATTAAACAGTTTATAAACGTAACTATACCCCCTAATTACATCCATCCGCGGTAAAACCACCTTGGTCAGCAGAGACTGAGATAGATTTCTAACCTCAGTCTCTCTCTGTCCGGGTGGATTTCGGTGGATTTTAAAGTGTTTATTAAATTCCCAACCTCGGAATAATGCAATGCGGGCTAATTTTAAGACCCAATCCCAATAAAACAAGTGTGTTTTCTTAGTACACAATGAGAAAAATCAAAGGTAACATGATATTCGACTGTCGCGCAGAAAAGTAAATTTATCAAAAACCAGTGGTGACTCTCATCAGTACCATTAACAAAAGGATCGCGGGAAAGAGATTTGATACACTGAAAAAAAAAAAAAGTCTCGTGAGGCGTCGGCATCCGAAATCCGTCCCGCCCAAGTCTTTACCTGAAATCATTCTTCCAAGTTTGTATAGGAAATTCATTTTTTTCCTTTCTTCGCCTAGTCCTTTAAGCCTTAACGAACTTTTTCGAAGATTTTGGAGGGGTAATTTGGTTGAAAGAGGATCAGTGCCGAACGAAAGGAGGCTCACTGCTTACCTTTACTATCACAGACGAAAAGGACAAATATAAACCGCGATACCCAGAAACGATGAGTTGGCTCCATCGAATGTAACACCGCACCCACAGGAGCCTGTAAGAGAGTCTGTCAGAGAACTACAATATCTCCAGTGTTAGTCTGGCGAAGTAATGATCGCAAGTGGATTTTCTGAACGCTGATTTTGGATTAAGAATTCTCGGCACTGAGCTCGAAAATGAAAAGTACCACAGGTTACGTGGATGACATGAAATTGAAATCCATTCGTTGTTTGAAGGGTACAGCGCTCGGGGAATACCGACGATAACATTTCAATCATTGATCTGTACTAATAACTTAGGTTAGGAGTAGTCTATCATTTTGAAACAAGACTTGCTTATCTTAGCCAATCTAATTGCTCTTTCGCTAAAATAAAAAAAAAGGGAACCAACCCATGGGCGTAGCCAGGATTTTTCAAAGGGGGGGGGGGTCAGACTGAGTCAAGCAGAGGGTACTCACCAGATTGTCACTTGAATATCGTAGGTTTGCTTACAAAAAGGCTTACAAAGGGGGGGGGGGGTCACGAGCACCCCAGGACCCCCCTGGCTACGCCCTTCGACTTCGAGGGTATATGAAACTTTCACTTTGGAGAAAGTAGAAACCAAAACACAACTGTTTTGTTTGGTTGAAAGTTACAATACTTGCGATGTAAACTGTTTTTCGCGTACCTGCTTATGCCGTGACTGCTCGAATGTGCTTCGTTTCGTTATCACTTGATAACTAATTTCTTGAAATTCACAGTAGGAATATTTGAATAAGAAGACGCACCCGCCATGTTTCAGTTTCAGCCACAGTTTTAACAAAAGCTAAAATTTGCTGTTTCAAGGAGATTCCGTAAAAGCACAAGTATCCAATTTCAGAATCCCAAAACAAACCCACATGCACACAAAATTGTTCTTTGGTTCAAACAAATATCAGGTTTATTATTCGGCCATCTCTGCTTATAAGCGGCGGGAATCCACGGTTTGTTCGTACGACAGAATATTGTCCTCCAGAGGGGTTCGATTTCTTTGTTTTACGTTATCCGTGAGTTTCGCATGTTCTTAGCTCGAGGATGAGGGTAAAAGAGAGACTGATCTGCCGACAATCGTAGCAACTCTTAAGGTGTGTCGTTCTATCATTTTTAGCATATGGGCATGCGCATGCTCGAGCCCAGTATGTGTCGTAAAAGAGTCGTAAAACCAATATCAAACAAAGTCATTACTCCAGCCAATCACAGCAAGTGCAAACAGCGCAATGAGCCAACCAAAATTCGTAGCAATTCCATGTAACTTGTTCAAAGCGTCGCTCAAAACCCGAGAAAAATCGCGCGTGCAAGTCGCGAGTGGTTTGGGTTTTCCTTCTCATTGGTTGATAAGCTGGCGCGAGATTTTTTAAGCCAATCACAAAGTGTAGCAATTACTTCCGACAGTCATTTGAAAACCGCTCTCATGTAAATAGGTGGTCCACGTACAAAATTCGTCCGTTCAAAAATTTGTCCGGACCCATGTGAACGGGGCCTAAATGAAGTATGTGATTAGGTGAATGCATGTCTTATTACTTTTCACTTAATACATGTACTGTATTGCAATCTGTTCCATAAAGATGTTGTTGTCTATTGTAAAGAAGATAAAAACAAAACCAACAAAATACAAAAAATTGTAATTCTTTATTGCAAACGTTCTAACACTTAACATCATGACTTTAAGTACGGTATTAAGAGATTGTTGGGAAATTTGCATTGAAACAAATGCATTGCCCAGTTGGCTCCTTTTCATTCACACTGTCGCTTGATGCTGGAAACAATCCTAGATAAAATAAACACACCATTGAAGTTTAGAAGTGTAATTGTTGTAAGTTTAAAACAGTAGAAGAAAAATTTCAGTGAAGCACTTTCAACATCAACCCTTATTTGTTTTTGCCATATCATAGTTATACAAACATTACAAATACCTTACAGAATAAGTGTTTATAATATAAAATGGCAAAGAAACCTAAACAAAACCACGAGGCTTATATGATATTAGGTTTCCCCAGAAAAATTAATACTGGAGTTCATGTTTAGGTACGGTAATTTGAGCATGGATGAGCAAGAGGAGAAAGAACAATGGGGAATTGAAGGGCTGCATGCATAACTGCCGTAACGGAGGTTTGTTTGTCTTTTCACGTTTTGGTCATTTTGTCCAAATGCAGCCACATTTCGAGCAATGAACAGTGCCTAATTTCTTCTAAAAAAAATTGCAGGGGCATGGAAAAAAAAAACTGAATGCAATTCGATGAAAACAGACAAGAACAGTTTTTTCCCTCACCCTGTAGCACTCACTTTTTGGGTGCGACCTGCAACAATTATTTGTGTAAGTTATACACCGTTTATTGCTCGAATTTGGCTGTGATTTGACGAAATAAGCAAAATATGAAAACAAGTCACAGCCTTTATAATATGTTAAAAATAAATAGTTTCTGATGGAGGTTATACACCATACTTACAGATCAGCAGATATCTTCTCCTCACACAAGTTTGAAAGTGCATACACATGGCGAAGAGCATGTTCAATCTATAAGACAAGTAACAATAATCACTTACTTAATAATTGCATAATTACTTAAGACTCACTACTCTGTCATTATAGAAATTATTATTTTTGTGAAAACAGTGAATAACTCAGCAGATGGGATTGGGACTGGGATTGATGACCATGTCAGGCGGGGAGGGGATGAGATTAAGTTTGCATCAACATATGCATCTCGATCCACACAGGTATTCTTACTTTCTGTGCTCCATGAAGTACTTGCAAGATCCATTAATGCACTTCTTGTGCTTTACCTCACTTGTCATTCCAAAAAAAAAACAGACGGTAACCTTTCACTCTTGATGCTGAGCCACAGTGTGGACACGACAAAGTTCTTACATTATCTAAATAAATCAGCTTAACCAAGGCGACCTATACGGAAAGAACACCAATATGTGTAAGCAAAGTACACTAAATATTTACCTGTCCAACGTTGTAGCAGGTCTCGGAAAAAGTCTTGATGGCTTTCTTGTAACAGTCGAAGTCTTTAGGATCTGCACGATTCTTCAGAACTCGCACCTTCTGCTCATAAGATGAGGTGCAATGTGCCACAATCTGCTCTATGGTGTAACTGATGTTTGCCTTGAGCTCAAGTAGTTGTTCTATTTTGGAGATCACCATTCTCTCTTCTGTAACAGACTTGGCACTCAGTAGCTGATTCTGAAGTATGTTGAGCTGGACATCGGGGGCAGGGACAGCATCAGTCTGAAGCAAAACATAATAATATACAAGTCATAATACAACATGAATAGTGTGGAACATACACCGTCTGTTCTCCTCAGTTAGTATACTGTCACAAATTTATAGTGTTTGTTGCCATTGTGTCATTCCATAACAGACTAAAGCACCTTAAGCAAAGTAAAGAGAGTGCTTGCATCCCACAAATGTGGCATAGCTTTATTCCCAGACCAAGGGTCATTCAGGTTGTGTTGTCTGTTATTTTCAATGTAGCACTAATAGGTTTTTCTCTGGGTTGCCCATTTAAATTCCTCCTCTCCTCGTAAAAACCAGCAATTTTAATTCATTTTCAACATTACCAAGGAAGTCACTTTAGCCTTTTCACAGCTAAGAGGGATTTCATAGATTACTTTATTTAACTCATTGATAATTCATGAAGAAAAAACAAAAAAAAATGTTTTGTTAATTAATGGTTGTATATCTGATACAAAATTTTCCTAATGTGCATACACTTTTCATTTGACTTCGTTAAAATTACTTGTACAACAAAAATAATGAATCAACATCAATATCAAATCCTGATGTTAAATAAGTAGTTTACAATATTCACGTCAGTGTTGTATCACTATTCACAAACTCTTGGCTTTATCTCAAGTTTGTAAATAGTGATACAACACTGCTGCTCATATTGTAAACATTACTTGGTTTAATGGCAGATTAATGTCCCTCATCAGTGAGGCACAGAGTAAAGGATTAATCACTTCTCTGTCTGTTCAAAAACCAAGTGTTCCTAAACTAAATACAGAGAAATTTAAGAATAGTTATATAATATATATTACATTGTATTTTAAATATACATTAGAAATCTACAATTACATTTCTTATTTCTTATTTTATTTTATTTTTTTTCAATACGATGTTTATATTACTTATAATACAATGCTAACACCACTTACAACACAAACTACTTCCAATACAGTACTAAAGCAATTTACAATACAGTTCTTATAATTCTTGCAATACGATATATTACTACTTACAAAAGACTTCTTACAATACAGTGCCTGCACTAAAAGAACATTACTGTTTTTAGTTTCTATTAGGAGGTTTTCTATAAAAATTTTGCTCATTCATTAGCAAAAGAGATATATTTATTAGTCATTATCACAATACATTTTTCTAAATCGATTTTTTTTCGGTCGTGAGGGTTACGAAACCTGTGAACTGGAATATTTTATCATTTTGTACTGCATTAATATAGAGAAAATATTTTCCAACTATAATTACATGTAAGTGATTTAGGGTTAGACAGGACTGTGTGTCTTTTAATACACGATAGATAATCTTGTTCTTTTCCAAATCATTGTTTTTAAGTTATAGCTAATATTGCTCTTCCTTTGCTCCCAGCTTGCTACATGTACTTAAAGGTATTGGTGTTATTTTTTAGTAATTCAGCCAATCACAAATCAAACTAATTCACCACTTCTTTTTCGTAGCCAATCAGAGTGCAAGGCAAGTAAAAGCAGCAGACACCCAATACAGGAAGACAATGGGTGAGTCCATTTTTGTTTTTCATCTCAATGGTTGAAATGTTTGCCACTGCTTTATTATTGTCATCATAATTATTGGACTGCAGAGCACTACCCCCTCAAATTGACCATTAACGCCTGAGTTGCACATGGAGGTTGGGTGCCCAGGAACCCTGGGGCTGGAGCTGCCGACCCCAAACCCAGGTAGCAAGAACATCCCAAAAGCCTACCCTACCCGCAACCCAGCCACGAGCCCCGCCCGCCAAACCCAGCCCCAACCCAAGAACCAGTCACACAGAGCCAGGAGCTCAGTGGAAATAATAATAATAATATTCAATAATAATCATAATAAAACAATGGGGAAAAAAAAAACACTAAAACTCCACAAACTGAAGACGCCCACTACGCACACAGTAAAACTACGACCACATGTAAAGGCGCACGCAACAATTGCAACAATAAACCGCTGACCTGAGGGGACAGGAAACAGTTCTGCCCCAGGCCTATTACAGTAACGCAAACCCTAGCAACACAAAACAAACCCCACGCTAAACGCAACCAAAACATGCTAATAAATGCTAATGCCACACTAAACGCCACGCCAATAAATGGGCAATGCTCCTTGTCGTTAACTAAGTTAAATAAATATATTTAACCTCGTTTAATAATAATTACAATTTTATGCCCTTGTGTACTTTCGTGGAGAAATTTTTGGGAATGGACCCAGAACTATTTGCTTTTAAGAATTGCCAATCCCCTCTCCTGCTAAAACTTGACAGAGAAGCTATATCTGTCCGGTGTTTTCGCAGAACTATATTTACAGGAAAGGAAGCCAGTTCTTACAATTGGTTCGCCACTGTAGTCTTCTGGAGACATCCCTGTGCTGTTCCTACCCTTTCCCTCGCCTTGGAATGCAGCTATTTCTTCGCTATCAAAATCCTATTGGAAATAACCAGTTACAGTATTTGGGTATAGGATGAGCAATTGCAATAACAATGAGTCTGAAAATATCAACTGTGTCTTGAAATGTTGGAAATTTCACTCTCAGAATCTCAGACTCACCAGACTTTTCAAATTCAGATTTTTGATAATGGAATCCAGTAATGCAGTATGACTTGAGAGCAAAGTTGACACAATCCAAAATCTTTGTTTTGGTTGGGACCAGAACAATAATTTATTATTCATAATATATCTCCAATTAATGTTGTAAGCTACCACTGTATAGTCTTGGCTTAGATTTGCTGTAACTTCTAGAGTCTTGGTCTTGGTTTTTCGAAACAAGGGTCTTGCAGTTTTGCAAATGTACCCTTCTAACTATATCCATAACAATGCTTTGACATGCATTCATAATAAAATAATGCACCAAGAAAAAAACAATTATCATCAACACACCATGTCTCCATACTTCATAACATGACTGGTATTTGTTTCCCTTCGAACAATAAGAAACTGCTTCAAAAGTGATTCCTTTGTGACATCAACCTGAATATAGTACACAAAATAACATTATATATTATAATTATGTACAAATTAAGGCAGCTCAATTTTTAATTATACAGTGAACAAGTATATAGAATTTTCTAAATACTTGGAAACTACTACAGACTGTAAGCAACCCTGTAATAAGTTTGACAAGCTGAGTACATCTTTCTTGTTTTGCCAACCTGAGCAGCATTTGAACACGAAGCGTAACTTAATGCATAATGCGATGGGTGACATAGTTGATTGATTTTTTTTTTTATGCCACACAAATGAGTCACATTGTCAAAACATTTCCAAGTAGATAAGTAACTACCATAGTAATGGTCAGGTTAATTATGAACTCTGATGATTCCAATTCAAAACCAAAATGATTTATGTGACTATCACAAATTAATGTACATACAAACAGTTGTGTCTACCTGCCATCGATCGTCTCTTGCTATGTGAGTAACTACCATTTTATCAATCTGCTTAAAGTGTGCTACATAAATAGTTGTGTTGTGTAGTTGTGTGGATTAATTAAGAGGTGAATATATATAAATTATATAAATTTAACAGCCCAACGGACATGTATCCCCCCACCCTCTAGCAATGTTTATGCCACAGTGCTGTATATGTTTCCTTGTTCGTTCACGGCAAGTAAGCCACCCTTCATACCTGATCAGAGTTTTCCATCCACCTGACAGAGTACACATCTCCAAGGTATGTTTCATATTTCTGAGAGTAGTAACATGCAAAAGAAGATTCGAGAGGATTGGCTGCTGTTGTTGCATACACTATTAAGAAAAAAACAATTATGATTATGATTATGATTATTATTGTTGTTGTCGTTGATTAGTCATAAACAACTAATATGAAGTTAATTCCTTTCAGTTATCAGTAATCATTTAAGTGCAGTACAACAGAGCAATTAGGTACCTCAGTTAACTGACATCCTGTATGGGAAAGAAACTATTAGTGAGTCTAAGAAGCCAAATCCTCTTGGTGTTACACATATACTAAACAAGCAACTGCACTTTCAGTTAAATATGTAAAAAGGCAAGTCATCAAGTTGGTATTCAGATGAAGAATCATGTACCGAAACAAGCTTACCTCTTACTGACCGCTCTTACTGATTTCTTACAAGTTTGAGGGATATACTGCAAGTTACGGCCCATGTTTTTTCCAGTTTAATTTACGGCTCAAATGCAAAGCATTTCTTTAAAACTGGAAAAAACAAGGAGCTGTAACTTACAGTACAGCCCGAGAAAACGAGGTTAGTAAGTTATTTATTATATCTCTTAGTAACGAATCGAACAGGAAAGCACGCTCTGAAATTTAGCGGGTGGTGCTGTAGAATACGGCCCGCTAAATTGGCCAATCACAGCATGCATACTATTTGAAAGATATAATAAAAAGCTTAAAGAACTGTTTTCTTGACAAGTCATCTATATATGAAAAGTTACTAATTAAGGCAAAACTACCATTACTTTGAATAATAGAAGACTGCAGGATATAGTAATGATGTATGGAATGGTACCTAGTTACCTCTGACTTGTTTACTTTACCAACCAAAAGCTATATGACTTAAAATGTTCAGACTTCACACTTACAAAAGATTTAAAACTGTCAAGTTTGTAAAAACATTTCTTAGGCACTTGGGACCATTTCTGTGGCTAAACAGAAGTGATTGATTATATTATTAGCAGCCTTCAAGACACTTACGCAAGATAGGTCTAACCTCGTATGAATCAGATGGCTGTCAATCATGTATTTTATGTAACAGACAGTTATGACTATGTACTTTCAAATACAGTATTCTTAAAATGTATTTTCTACTTTGTATTTAATTTAAGGTACATGTAGCTACAGTTCAAATTAGTGCACTTTGAACTACAAGCATTGTCAAACTTTAATCAAGTGTCTTTTAATTACTGGTTGACAAGATGTTGCCTTACCATTAATATTTTTCTTCAGTGTATGGCTAAACATGGAGCCTGACTCGCATGCTTCAATGTAAAAAACCATCTGAAAGAGAAAAAAATTTTAAAGTAATTTAGGCAAATCATCACCAGTATAGTATTTTTAAATAAGGCATGGAGACACAGTACTTTTGATTCTTGTGTTAGCAGACAGAGAGATTCACATTCAGACAGACATCTAGTTTAAAGATATGTGTTCATGTTGGCTCAGGTCTCTGTATTTTTGAGTTGCTTAATGTTAGCTGCAGCTGATATGGGCAACTCTGTATTGAAATTTCATTTTATCTTCATACCTTGCTGTATTTCTTTTGTTCATACATAGAGTTAATGGCATCTGCCAAGACATCAGCCGTAAGCTGAAATAATGACAAAAGAATGACAATGAGAAAACGTTAACTTGGAGGCTTTAATTAGTGCCTTAATGTCAAATGTTTTTCAATGTTAAGATAAATCTTTCCATTCCTCAAATGTTTGCTTTTATTATGTGCCTGTAAAACTTGGCAAAACTAGAAGTCATTTGTCACACAACTGACCTAGTGAGGCATGTGTCTCTTTCCCAGATGACATCACGTACTGCTTCTCATGATACAATTTTGAAATAAATTTTGCATTGTAAAGCTATTTGAGATTTCATCTGGGGAATAGACTGATGCCCCTCACTTGCTTGGCCATGGGACAAATGACTGTTAGTTTTGAAAGTGAAATCTGGATGGGACAAGGCAATGTAATATACTTTGTGGTGTTGAGATTTAACTTCTGCAAAAGAAAAAACGTTTTAAGGCTAGGTCCACTGTCAAAAGGCTGGCATAGCAAACAAGGGCTGGACTGTCAATAAGACTTGACTTACGTAATGGTCTGGAAAAGCAATTAATCCTGGTGCACCATGATCCGTAAAGTACACAAAAATGTGGTCACTGGGTCCACTAAAAATGAATCCAAAGAGGTCATTAGCAGTGATGAACAACATTTAGTTTAATCTACATGTACCTATGTACAGAGGCTCATATTTGCTGGAACAAAACTACAAATTAGTTTTCAACACTTTTTCACAGCAAAACTTTCCTACTCACAGCAAAACTTTCCTACTCACAGGAAAACTTTCCTACTCACAGCAAAACTTTCCTACTCACAGCAAAACATACAGGAACAAGAAAGAAAACTAAAAAAATAAAGGAGGTCTATAAGCAAAGTCATGAATTTGGTATTACAGTAGCTAGAGGTTCGTGATGGCTGATAGCTGAGAATTGGCCGAAATTGTTGGTTGAGATTTGTTTTTTGTTTTTTTGTTTTAATTGGTCAAGCTTAGAATGAGATCCGTCAAAATTAAGTGACAGCTGAAAGTTGTCAGGAGTTAGTCTTTCTGCTGTAAAGACACACATTATGACCAATATGTACATGATTGTATGTTAATGTGGTTAATCTATTTCTGGTTTCCGAATTTTTAACCAGATTCACTTTGATTTTCCATCATCTTGCACTCGTTAACATATGCTAGAATAATGAAAACTGAAAACAAAACTGGTTTAAAAAGATTTAAACAATTATGAATTCAGACTACAAAATTTCCCTCCTGACATAAAAACAACAACAAAATAAAGGAGACTGCAACCAACTGTTTGGCACAAAGAAAGGCTTTATTGCAACTAAACAACAACCCCCCCCCCCCCCAAGGAAGAGACAGGGGGGAGTGACCCAAAAACAACACAGGGGGGGGGGGGGTGACCCAACAACACCCCCCCCCTCTTGAGAGAGGGGGGGTGTTGGGAAGGAAAACCTGTCAAACGAACCACTGATAAAAACAACCTGATAAAAATTGATAAATTGTCAAAACAACCTCACCGAACAACAACTGATAAAAAAAAACTGATCAAGCGAAGGTCAAGTAAACCAGGTGGGATATTAACTGTCTTGAAGTCGAGGCTTCAAAACAAAACCATTATTATTTATACATTTTTGCCTTCCCTTGTCATATTGAAGTCCTGAATGAATAACAGTAACCGATACAAAATTCAAATTTGATTCAGCTCTGCGAATTGTTAAATAAGACAATTTCTAAGCTTAATAATTATTGCTTGAATTACAATTGCATCAGTGCATGTTCCCTTACCAGACATATTAATCAAACATTGTTGCCAGGAGCTAATTTCTTTATTTCTCTCTATGAAATGTTCGGGTTACGTATTAAATGTGATCATTAAGATTGCCATAAAGCTAAGCTGATCTGAGACAGATCTAAAAAAGCTGTAAAAGCTGCCTCCTCCTAAATCAAATGCAGTTCTGCCTAATGCTGATAGCCTTGTTTCTAATAATGATACTTGATTAATGTTATCAATAGATAAACGTGCTACTGAGTTCTCAGTGCATTGTTCTGATGGTCCTGGCTTTTCCTCAACATCTCCACTAAAAGACACAATTCTACCAGATACATGATAGGTCTGCCCTAATGACA
>BLFK01000843.1:1316765-1344173 GCA_014634185.1 Astreopora myriophthalma | reverse complement strand
AACAAAAGGTAACTTGATTGCTTGTCCAGACAATGTTTAACTATTTAACCCAGGTATGAACACAGTTCCCGACAACGGCTAACTCTCTCAACTTACCCCATTTCCTTGGTTTACCCAATTTTTGTTTTATAAGATAATAATAATAGTGAAGGAACGATAGTGAAGGAATAACAATAGTTGTGACATTTAAAATTTTCCAAATCAAAGATCACCTTAAAATTGGGTAAGTTGACCCACAGTCTCAAAGGAACAGATTTCCTGAAACCAATCCCGTACTAGGAAATTTGATTTATTTTGTTAAACCCGCGCCTCTGACAACATTAAAAGACTTGATGTAGGACATATTGTACAGCAGATCACTTGTATATTTTACGTGCTTATCGAAATAATGTTTATAAAATACACTTCTACCATCAATTTTTCCCCTCTTATTAAATTACAACTTTATACAATGCATACGTAAAGTGTCCCTCTAACTGAGTTACTACTTCATGTAATAATCATAGGGTGTCCCCTTTCAATCGAGGTATGTATTTATACACGTTGTTGGGATGTTCAATTTCCCTTATATTTGACCACCATACATATGATGCTGAGACTGGGAATTGAACCCGGGCCACAAAGGCGAACACTCTCACCACTGTGCCAACCATGCCTGTATTACTTCATGTAATACAAGCATAGAGTGTTCCCTAATTTGGTTACTACTTTGTGTAATGCATGCATAAAGTGTCCCTAAATTTTGTTACACATCATGTAATAGTCATGGAGTGTACCCAATTAAGTTACTTAACAACAGTCCTTCTCAGGACTCCAGTCACCCAGATGGTCATTTTCAATCAAGGTAAGTTACTTAATTCATGTAACACAGTCCTAGTGTAGTAGATTTACCTCGGATTACTTTTCACCTACAACATTGTTCACATTTCTCTCTAACTTCAGGGAAGCTATAGGCTGACAAGATAGCTGGTCAGTGCTTACTCAATGTCCAAGTTTTTTTCAACTTCTCCACTTGTATTTTTTTTTGTTGGCTCATTAATTATAATTTCAAAATCTCAACTCCCATGTCTGCTGTCATGACATATGCTTAGTATTACATCATCAATGAACAGATATTGTGGAAATCTAGATTTATATATATAATTTTTTATTACCATAATTTTTTTAAATTTGCGACATAAATTTACATTTTTCAAAAATGCTTTACCATCAACAATGTTTTTGTCATGTTTTACCAACATGTCTTACCATTACTATGCTTTCACTTGTCCAGAATGGAATGCCATACATAGTGTGACAAACTCAAAACACTGGTAGGTCTGTGTACAATGGTCGCTGAGTAGATGCACTCCATAAGGAAATGAATGCAGATGTTTTTTTTTTAATTTTCACCAAGACAATATCTGTCAACATGCATTCATGGGTTAATTGTTAAGTTTAGTCACCTGAAGACAATATTTCCTGCAAACCCAGAGAAACTTCACATCAATGGTAGTTTACTTACTGTTTATTGTAAGCAATGTCATCATACATCATCACCACAATATTTTCATCTGGGATTCCATTCTTATGAAGAATCTGATAAGCATGGCAAGCGTCGGCCTTGAAAAACAGACAAAGAAACAGGTACAGTCATGGACAGAATAAGAAAATAACTTAAAAGATAAATCGATGCTCAAAGTGACACAAGCTATTTTTCCGCCATTGAAATGGCAGGAGGGGGAGTGTTAATTTTGCACTTAAACTGTCAAAGACTGTGCCAAGGTTTAAGAATGACTGATGATGATAACCACTGACTGGCATTGGGCATTGGGAAAAAAGTGTTTGAAATCTGCCGTGATTGAGTCACATTTTTAATTCCAGAATAGGGTCAACAACAACAACAACTTTACTGGTACCCTTGCCTTAATTACAATACGATGCATTCATCATTATGAATTCAGAAAGAGTACTGGCTGCCTGGAATATGCCATGCATGAGGGCTAGCAGAACCAGGCAGCCAATTGCAATGGAAAATGGAGAAATGTGGTCCTCTTTAAAATAAAAAAAGTAAAATGAAACAAAAATAAAATTTAAAAAGGTTCCTCTCTTGTTTGAAACTCAACTTTCTTTATTTTGTTTTTCTTTCGATCAGTTGTAGTTTTCTCATTATGTACAATGTGTTTGTGTACTGGTTTTTGTGTGTAAAATAACAATATATATTGTGTGATACTGAGGAAAAAAAAGTCTGTCTCTCTCTCTCTATATATATATATTATTGGAGGCTAATGCTTACAGGGTTTACCTTTTAATGAAGCAGTCGATTGAGTCGATTGAGCTGCACCAGGCAGAGACAACATTGGCATAGCGAGCTCTGAAGGCATGAATTCCTAAGGGGAGGTCTGGGGCATGTACCTCCCTCCCCAGGAAATTTTGACAATACAAGCACACTGAGATGCCCTGCGGTGTATTCTGGGTGTTAAAGTTTGGCAAATGCCAGGACTCAGTATCACACAATAGTATATTGTGTATATTGTGTGATACTACAATGATAGTATATTTAATGAAATGCAGTTGACCTTTTCTACTTAAATCAAACACGACTGGAACAAATTCTTACATTTATAAGCTAAATAATTATAAAAACATTTCTCCTAAAAATGTTCATCATAAAAAAAAAAATTAAACTCACATTTTCAAATAACTGTGAATATGGACTAAAATAGTTGACCTTTCAAATACACTGTATTTAGCATTTCCCTTAAAATTCATCTGAGCATACAGTATGATTCACCACACTTCATGAACAATGGAGGTTACCTTGTGATAAAAGTGTTTTTAATATTGAAACAGGCATGAATATTTCTTAGAACTGCAAAAGCTTGAAGTGATGCCAATGACGCATGATTTGATATAAACTGAAAACTGGAAACTGAAAGCTGGAAACTGAAAATTCATGTAGTTGTCACATGCCAATGCACTGGAAAAATCCCATAAGTTCGATTTCTGCTGCATGCAAATTAGAAACCTTTCAATATTAATTTTTCTTATTTTCCATGTTATTTACAGACAGTGATCCTAAATGCGTGCAAAAGTCACTTGAATTGTTCTTGGCCAGAGGCCTTCAATTAAAAGCTCTATGGACTTTGTAAATTGAGATTTTAAACAAACTGAGATTTTAAACAAATTGACTGCCAGAATACTCAAAGTGATGGACTCAAGTGCCAGCAGATTACGTCCACGTCTAAGGGGCTGTTTACACGGAGGGAGGAGGATCCTAGCATTAGGAAGATCCCAGGAGGCAGATCATCCTAGCGCCATATGTTTTCTGTATTCAGTTTACATGCAAAAAGTTGTACTTCGCCCTAGTGCTAGGATCTCTTTACCTCCATGTATCCAGCCCCTAAGCTATGTGTCCAGCATTGCATGATTGAATCCTCCCTTCCAATGCAAGCTTGACATTGATAGCCTGATAGATCTCACTTGTATTCAACCACAAGTAGGTAAGTGGCAGGGTCACCTTGGAAGATGAGTTGCAGGAACCGGCCACTCTGCATGCCCCATGCATGCAGCTTCATGTAGATACCAGGGTTCCTGCTGCTCCTTAAACTCCTTGAAAACTACTTGAATATATTTTGCAAATTTAAGGGCGCTTGAAAACTCCTTAAAAATGAGAAATTTAAAAAACTCCTTAAAAATTCCTTGAATTTTTTACTTAAATACGCATTGAATGTGAAAAAATATATTGGAAACAATAAAAGAGAAAAAAATATAGAAAGTGATCTGGTTCAAGAGCGCCTTGGCAAAAAATGTGCCGCTATTATTGGAAACAAACGCTTAGAGAAGCTTTATTCTTCTTCGTTTCTTCTCCTTGAAAGTCAAATTTAAGTCCTTAAATTCTCCTTAAAAAGTCCTTAAATTTAACTCTGAAATTCCTGCACGAACCCTGAGATACACAGTACTAGCTAGTACAATCCAAAATGTGTGCAGCTCTTGTTAATTTTCGTATGTAAAAACTCTGACTCCGATTGCTTTTCCAATATCACATCCATCAATTCAAGATAGGATTATGTTGCAACACAAGCTATACGTGCAGACCGGCATGTATAACAAAGGAACAAACAATCAATTTGTAAGCGGCTTTTGTAAGCTTGTAGGCTGTTTTTCACCAAGCGCGTAAACAGCCTTTGGCTACAGCTATTAATTATTAATGAACAACTTTATGACGGGTTTGGCTTCCTACTCTTGTTTGGAGGAAAATTAAAAGAAAAAAGATCGGTAAGATTGCCTTATGTTAAGTTACCTGATGTCTGTAATTGTACCACATATTCGATCCAGCAACAATGAGACCCCAATGCTTGACCTCGGCATTATCATGTTCTCCTCTCGCAGGCAAAAGCGACATAAAGAGGATAAACAAATAGGCTGACATTATTTTCTTTTAAATGAAAGGTCCTAACACTAGTTGAAACTCTGCACAGTAATTAGCCTGTTCCAGGCGTTCAGTGGGTGAGGCCGAAATAAAGCGACGAAAAATGGAGGGGGCTTGGGACAGGAGAGGGAGGGGCTACAATCCGGTGACACACGGTTCAAAATTTGTTGATCAACAAATGTTGAATAGCGTCTCATGCTATGTTGGATGTTGAAACAGGCCATTCAACATGTTGAACGTTGTTGAACGCAGTTGATCGAAAATAGAGACGAGCTCTATTCTGTTCAACAAGTTGTTGCAACACGGCTGCAATGTTTCACAATGTCGAACCGTGTTTTATCAGCTTAATGGATCGCGTGACTGTCTCCAAAAATAAAATAAATACAGGGGCCTGCGCTCTTTAAAAACAGCGGTAATTCGTAAACCGGTGTATGGGGACATACATTGTACCAGGACATCTGTACATATGTATGCTAACAAAAGAACAAACTTACACAAAAACGTATACACAGCTATTCACAGCTATACAGTGAAGAGACCTGGGCGAGTTGTTCGAAACAGGATTAGCGCTAACCCTGGGTTAAGTCCAATTAAAACCCGGGCCAAAACCCGAAGAGGCAATCTAAAAGGCCCCGCGTAAAAAGGGAAAATATGTCAATTGGTAGATATTGTATTGGGGGTGGGGGGGTGGGGGGAGGGTCAATCTCGATTTGCTCAACCGAGCGCGCAAGGTGGTATCGGTATTGCTCAGCCGGGCGCGCAAGTGGTATTGGTATTGTTCACCGCGTTCGAGGGGTGTTCTGGGTAGCTTGACTCACGAGGCAAATGTGATTATCGAAGTTCTCTTCATCATAGAGATTGTGACAACGAAATAATGTCTTGTAGTTAATGTTCCTGTTGTTGTACTGTCATATTTTCAAGGCATTTTTCATAATCATGTAATCATGTTGTTGACCGTCCTTTCGTTGCATCTTTAAACTACCTGAATCGCATAATATGTAGACAATCACAATGTTCAGCATATAATTGGAAAGCACCCCATCTGCCATCCATATTATCTTAGGCGGGGGCAGATGCAGTGAAAACTATTGCTAGTAGTAGTAGTAGTAATACTTAGTGGTAATCGTAGCAGAAGTAGTAGCTATAGTAGCTCTAGTCGCTTTAGTAGTACCCTGTGAGCAGTGGATTCTCTTCTCTTATTCGCTTTTGTAGCGAATAAAAAGCGGATAAGAGACGAGAATCTACTGCCTGCAGGGTACTGTAGTAGCTGTACTAGCCGTAGTAGCCGAGTGGCTGTAGTAGTTGTAGTGGCAGTAGTGGCTGTAGTAGCCGTAGTAGCTAGGCCTTGGCGGATTGTGCTCCTAAAAGTGGCATATTATGCTACTAGCAGTGCTCGAAACTTTTCCAAATTATGCCAAAATTATGCCAGAATTCCCAAATTATGCTCCTGGTTTCCGAAATTATGCTCACAAAATGACGTAGATTCTGTACATATAGGCGCGCAATAACGACACCAAATTATGATGTTTTTCAAATAAGCTGTCGTTGTAAATTTTTTTGTGTTTTATGGCAGTTTGTCTCGGCCCTCAGCTGTCCAAATTAGCTGCTCGCATCTCTGAACCGTTTGTAAAATGCCTTCAACGACTGCTTAACCATCACACTTGTATATACTGACTGAACTAAACGAATATAGTACTCTCTTGATTTAAATTAACTCAAACTATAGCGAACTATAACGTTGAAAGTATCAAGCCACGAAGTAAATCAACTTGTCCTGATAGTTCTGAGTTCTCCCAGCACCAATAATTGCTTGAATAAACATGGATAAGAATAGTATAAAAAAGTCAACATCAGCGCTTATTGTACTGCAACATTACGCTGGCCTGGAGATAGTCTGCAAGAGCGCTGTCCTGCTGATCGCTAAATGACGCTGAGAGTATGGAGAAGGCTTGTTCAGCTGCAGCAGAAGAAGGCTGCACCAATAGAACCTGCTTCACTGCGGCTGACCAACGTGGAAGACGCTCCACATGTTGGCACCACCACTTCACTTTCTCCTCTTCAGTGGTTACCACCCCGTCCTGCGCGGCAGCGACATAATCGGGCAGCTCTGCAATCAAACCATCTATGATCCTGTCGCTGTTCAAGAAGGGTAAGATGCGGAGAGCCGACACGGTGGCCCCCGTATGGGTCGCGTCCACTGCACTGCCACGGGGCACATGATCCGTGCAGCCTTGAATGCTGCGACCAGATCATACAATTGGACATTGAACTTTTGCAAAAACCACAGAATTGCTGGATCAACGCATGTTCTTGCCCTCTGTTCCAGTGTAGCGACATTCTGTGTTGGATCTTCTGTTGTAATCGCAGTAGAAACAGCCTGAACATTTGGGAAGCGGTAACTATGTCAGAACAAAGTCAATACTACTATTAGCGTGGCTAAAACACGCATTGAATATACTACCTAAATTTAATGTAATTCTGTGGAAAATACACCATATTTACCAAATTTTATGAATTTATGCTCCAAAAAGTGCTAAAATTTGCTAATTATGCCGTGGCAGTGCTCGTTTAAAAAACTATGCTTTTTTGCTCCAATTATGCCAAAAATTATGCTAGCACAATCCGCCAAGGCCTAGTAGTAGCTGTGGTAGGTTTGGTTTGTTACTAAATATGTCATTAGCTGCTGGAGAAATCTCATGTGAGTATTGTAAGAGCAAATGCTAGTTTGTGAAGCTGATGCTAAGTGCGGGAAAATGATTTTGGGTTGCTCTTTTGATTGGCTTATAGTGAGCCAGATTTTTCGGCCAATCACTGAGCTGTGTAATGAAAACGCAAAAGAAGGCGTCAACCCATTGAAAAGACTCGTTTTTGATCAAGCAAATCAAAGTTCGCGCACAATTATGAATAAGCGAGTTTATTGATTCCATCCAATTTGTGTTTCTTTGTTTTCCGAAGATAACCGCCACATTGAACTGGATGGTACGCACGAGCACTGACTTGGAAACAAAGATTGTGGCTGTGGAGCGTGTCAAGGAGTACTCAGAGACACCAACGGAGGTTTGTGTAATGTAATCTTGCAAGGCCACTCATGTTGGTAGAATTTTATCAATTTTAGCAAATACGCATGCGCTAATGTTTGGAACCGTCTACTTCCGGTCTACTCTATTGCGTACCATATGGAGAACTTAATGAGTTACAGTTTCAATATATATTTTTTGAAATCCTATAACTTGGTAACTGGAACTGAGCTCTGAGTACGAAAGGGATCTGTCACATATGGTCTAGGAGCCGGCATATCTCTCCCTCACTGCCGCGTCGGGGGCAGACAGACTGTCGTGGACGGGTATCTGAAAGCAGCGAGGAACTGGGGGTTGGTATAAGCGATCCGCGGGCCGAAATCTCAGGGAGACTCGTCATGGTACACCGCTCCGGCAACACGTCCAGAGGTACCGCTACTGGTCCAGAGTTTTGTTTTCTTTTTGGCATTCAGTATGCGCATGCGTGAATTCACTGTTGCTTCAATACGTACCATTGGGGAAACGCAGTGATTGCTCGTTTGGCAAAGAGGAAGGCTTGCATCATACACGCACTACTTGTATCAAACTTAGCGTCTTGGGTTTCACAGAAGCACACTAACTAGTCCTCTTGCAAGCGACGAGTTCGAAATGGTCTGTTTCCTTACGCTGCTGAGCGTTGACCTTTCAAATTGTAAGAACTTTTTTATTTCTGAAGTTCTACGAAATTGCATCGAAGTGCTTCATTTCTACCAGATAAAAGTGTTACATTCCTTCTTGTAATCACTTTGGATTCGTTTCTTCGTTGCAAGGTTTCTATAAACGAAGATAGAACACTTCGACACTCGATAAAATACAGGTGGTTGGATTGAGATATTTCGTGAAATTCTTTGGAACTGACTACAGTTGAACCTCTCTAATGCGAACACTAAAGGGACAGACGAAAGTGTCCGCATTAGAGAGGTGTCCGTATTATAGAGGTCACCAAGATTGCAACATTTTTAAGACTCCACTGACAGTTTTAAGTGTTCAGTAACGAAAAATAGGCCCAGTGTATCTAAACTGACCAATATACGGTATCAGACACATTGATTTGTACATCTCAGTTACAGTACATACTTTATACGAATCGGTTATTTGAAACTAAAGGAACTACGTACAACGCAATGCTTCGCCTAAAAAGGTACTAATAAAAGTACAATTTTCAAAACTCCAGTTGAAGATCAGTGAATAAAACGTTCATGCTTGCGTAATCACAAACTCGTGCACACTATATGTGAACTATATGTCAACACCGGATCACCAGAGTGTCCGTAATAAAGAGGTTAAGTTTATATGACTTCGCTCTCTGGGGCCGAGATTTAGTGTCCGTTGTCCTTATTAGAGAGGGTCCGTATTATAGAGCTTTTTTTATAGAAAACGGGTGAGAATTTTTTCGGGACAAAGGGGAATGTCCGTTATAGAGAGGTGTCCGTATTAGAGAGGTGTCCGTAAGGAGAGGTTCGACTGTACCAGTGACTGAGCCTATTTGAGACCTTTCCCGCTTTCCCGGGTGCTGGGCATTTTCCCACACAAATTGAAAATAGACCGCAAATTTTCATGTTCATCACCTTAACTTCAGATCTTCATGTTAACGAAAGGACATCACGTTCGGCGTCATCTTGTAGCCGCTATCAAATGCAAATGTCCAAAGTCTTGAATAGAATTTTTCGCGGTGTAAGAGTGAAAAAATATATTAACATCGATTGTATCACGCCTATGAATATTCTATAAGACGATTGTGAAAACAATAGAAAATATCATCCCAACCATAGCTACTTTGTCCTAACACTGATTGAAAGAACGAGGTATTGTTGCATTTAACTTTTTTGATGTATCAAGAAGTTGCCTGATATGCTTTCGTTGATATTTCTTTTAAGAGTACTGTTCTTGTTAAGAAATTCCCTGTTCGAAACTCAACGTCCAAATCTTGAACTTTAACCTAACGAGCTGTGAAAACGCCGTTGTCAAAATTGCCATGATTTGGCAGTAGTTGAAAAACTTTCGGTTAAAAAACCGCACATCCGAAACGTTTATTGAGTTGATTATAGAACTAGTTTTAATAAGTCAAAACACGATGCAAGGTTTTCTAAACGATAAAATAATTCATTTCAGTTCACCTATATAAATATGTACGACATATTCAAATCTGAACAGTATCTTGCCTGCTTTCAATGTACAGTATGTGGATGTTATCTGTTGCCTCGAAAACAAGGCTAAACGCGAACCCGACCTTACCAACTAACTGATCTCAACTTATTTAAGTGGGTCTTATGCGTGACCTCTAAAACCACAAGGCCGACACCTAAGCCATGTCTTATCAAACTAAAATTAATATTAATGTGCTCATTTGTGTACGTAAACAAAACAACCGCATCAAGAAAACAAATTGTTTGTAAAGCGCTGTCGTTTGTACAGTAACATCTCTAAAGTGTTCTCTTCCCATTAACTACGGTTAATGAGCTGGTTACACAACCCACACCCCTCCCCCCCCCCAAAAAAAAACAAAACAAAACAACAACAACAACAAAACACTCGGTGTCATGTTTTTTTTTCCTAAGCAAATTAAGTTTAACTAAGCTCCCGTCTGTGGGAACATTTGCCATTATTTCCGAATACACGAATATTCGAATTCTCTGCCTCTAAAATTATCGGAAGTGATTAATTTTAATTGTGTATCAGATGGCATTCTTCTTAAAAATACCTAACCGTATTTACTCGATTAAACGCCGCCTTCGAATAAACGCCGCACCCAATCAGAACAATGCGGCGTTTATTCGAAGATTGTAAGAAAAACGAAAGTACACGGTACAACTCGGTAATCTAAACCAGCCTTGGAAATTTATTTTCCTGTGTAACAATGTTTTTAAGTTCGAAGCTAGACATTTACGATTCTATCTCAGCCAAAATGCGAGACATTGAAATTTTAAACATGTTTCTGTTTTAAATAATATTTACAAATGATCTACCGTAATTGTTGTAAGTGATTTAAGAAACATGATTTTGAAATAAACGCCACCTTCGAATAAAAGCCGCCCTTGAATAAACGCCGCATCGGACACCCACAAAATTTAATAAACGGCGCGGCATTTAATCGAGTAAATACGGTATACGGTGTTTTCATCAGAAAAACAAAAACCTTTGTTTTAAAAGTTGTTCCGCATTTCTTGATACATTTGTTTGTCCCTCATATATATTTAAAAGCTATATTCATGTTAACATGCACAATTGCAATCTGATACTGCAACAACGGGACCTGCAACAAAAAGCCTGTTTCGTTTGCTTTTGTTTGTTTTGTTTTTTTTTGCCAGAAATGTTACAGTATACAGTATATTTCTTTGGAATCCTAATAATGGATTCCCGAGACAGCGCAAACGATTTCGAACCTCTATGAAGCGATACCTCGGGTCTCAAAATGCAGTTCTTGCATGTCTGAAGCGTCATAAAGTTTACTGGATGACATCATCTTCGTTACCAGACCCCCGTGAAGACTCCTCCACACCAACCCTCCGAAAGCTGAGTAAGAATGAACACAGGACATGGTCTGAAAGTGCGACCACGATCCTGATAATCCACACACACCTGGATATACCTGAAAAAAACAAAAAAAACAAAAACAAAAACAAAAAAAAACAGATAATGTTGGAAAAAAAATGTATCTGCGTTTAATATGGGTATACGAACCCATCTGACAGCCCAGGTGCAGAGATTTTTTCCTCGTCATCACTGATTGCATCAAACTAAGACTTTTTTTTTCAATTTGGGAATGGTGTGTTCCAAAGTTGCACAGGCATACTCAACTGACCAATCCGATTTCACCCAACGGAAGTCCAGCTTCCCGATTAGTGTGACGTCACTCGAAAGATCAGTAACTGTTCAGATCTTTTAGTCAGTTGGTGGTGAAAATAAAGAAATGTGATTGTGAAAACCGTCTTTCCTGTTCTTCACTTTGAGATTTGAGAAGACCAAAACAAACACGATAGCCCTTAAATGGTGCTCAAACATACCCTTGCATAACCTTGGGCAGAGTTTCAAAGAAGGTGCTTTCGTATGGTAGCATTCTTCGACATTTGAACACGCTTCCAAGTTCGTTTTCCTCGGCGAAGTTCTTCTTCGGTCTCTCGAACTTGACGTCCAACTGGAGATTCGTGTTGAAGTGGAATATTCCCATAATTTCTTCTTGGGACGGCAGTTTGTCGTGATCCCATGGGAATAATACGACATCCATTGGACATTCGCCGCTATTCTCCCGGGACCCAGCTGCAGAAAGAAAGCCACGAGAAGTTAAGAAAGTGTTCATCTATTCGAACTGATCTGTAGTGTTACCTACGCTATCGCGTAGTATTTGAAGGAAGCACTTGAGATCAATTTCGGGAATAATTGTGACTATTGCGAGAGCGATCGAACAAGCGAAGGGAAGCGAGCTGCACTTCCAGGGAAACTGTGACATGGACTAGTTTTGGGGGAGAAGTCGGGTTACAAGGCCAATACTGGACAAGGAAACCCTAACAAACAATAAACATAATAAACTTAACTGAAGTCATGCACAGACAAAAGTCTCCTGACGCTCGTAAGCTCACAAGTTTCTTGTGCACGTCTCTTTTTCTATTAAAGAGGACTTCATTTTATTATTCTACACTTTCAAGGCGGTGTTAGACGAGACAATGTCTCTCGTAACTTTAAATTGTCTCGCAATTTTGTTGTGGCAAAAAAGTGACCGTTGCGAGACAAGACGCTCGACAGGTGTTTCACTGGGCAATGTTTCTTGCAACTTGTCTCACTCTCGATCAATCACAGGAGGTCAAATAAGCAGTTTCATCAGTTGATGCCACAAAACGTTGCCATCGAAGTTAATTTCATTGAGAGAGAGTTGCCGAAAGTAGAACCGAGTTCTACTTATCGCAACAATTGCGGCAACAAAAAAAATCGCGAGATTTTTCGCAGGATATGTTACACTAGTCCATTTTTCGCGCAACTTGTTTATTGCGACACAAGTTGCAAGAAAATTGCCCGGTGTAACATAGGCTTTATTCCCGTTGCCACCTTTGAAGCATCAAGTCTTACGAGAAGTATTACATCCCTCGTAACACTGATAAAAATGCTATAGTTTCCCCGGCAAGAAAGAACAGAAGGTTAGTCCCCTATGTAACGCCAAACGCGCAATCAGCAATAGGTTGCCGAGACTCACAGCCCTACACACCCAGCCCAAGTAAAGGGGTTTTCATATGTACTCAATCCCAACCCCTCCTCCCTGTCCTAAAGTGCTTAAGTTCCATTCACTTACAGTACTGATTACCGCCAGCCGGGGGTACCGTGGTTCATGTTAAGGCACGGTGCTCGGCGCCTGCGGTGTCTTCCTATGCAATCACGGCACACACTGCTCTAGTTGAAAAGTAAACTGACAGTTCAACATTAAAGCAACCCTTTCTAAAGCAATCTGTAAGGTGTGAAACTGTGATTTCCACACAAGTAAAACTCTTAATGTAAAGGAAATGCGCACCAAGTACTTAATCAGCTGTGGGCGAGAGGAAAGGAAGCTACCTCCTGCTTTGCCAGTGGTGGAGGTTAAGAGGCAAAATGGTGTGATACAGGAGTACCTTCCCTTCCCCAACAGCAAAACGAAAAAATTGCGTGGAATCATCGTAAGAAAACTTGGTGTCGATGAGGGCGAACCAGAACAAGGCTTTCACTTGAAATATTCTTCCAAATCGTCGCAAGGCTTTACGCTTGTAAATAACATGGAATAAGCATTACTGATGCTAATATGGCAGCACTTGCAGTTCTCGATCGTTATTTCTGGTATCCTCGCGAGACCAACGTTGATGCCAATATTTAAACAACATAAGCGGAGTTTTAAGGGTGAGGGTGACTGAACAAAGAGTGTCCCCACTGTTGTAAACTGTCAAACTACTTACTATAAACAATCTCTCGTTTTTCAACTTCAACTTGAAGTTTTTGCAACTGATAGAGCGCTTGATACATCGACTTATGATCTTGCACTTTACTTCTGACATCGGATCCAACTGGGTGAATTATCCCACATTTCCACCGCCTTGGCAACTCTTCAAACAACTCCCCTTCGGATAAGTCCAGCACCATCCCCTGTCCCCACCCAAAGAACCACGTACTGCCCAGCTCGTGTAATATGCCCGTTAATTGTTCATCTTCGTTATCGTCGAAGTCGAAGGAATGGCTTATGTAATTTCTCCAAAAGTAACTTGTTGATAGCAACAACTGAAATCAAATGAAACGCTTTGTTTAATCTGTTTTTCAGTGATTGTCATAGACCCCGCCTCAACCAAAAGTAGCAACAACACGCCAAACCGACAGGGACTTGAATATACCGCCCAAGTAAATGTCAAAGACTGAAAACAGAAAAAGACAGTATGACGAAACGAAAAAGAAACTGTAGTTCTGTGAAATAACTTTTTAAAAGAACTTGAAAAAAGGGCCTTAAATGTCCAATCCCAAAGAGAGGCCATTGGAATTGTTCCAGCAAAATGTGATCGCTATTTGCTCGAAAAGGAAGGATATTTGCAGATGATGTATAGTTTACAGATTTGGGAATTAAACCTTCAATTTGAACAACGACAACCCTAAAGTTGCAGCTCTTGATTTAAGGAACCACAAGGTCATAAAGTCATTTGAATAAAAGTGTAGTTAAAAATTAACTCACCCTCCATTTTTGGGAAACACACATGCAAGTTTGAATGTCTTTGGGTTGGAGAAAAACCATTATTTGATAGAACACCTCTGGAGCTAATGAGTCAAGGATGCCATTTCCTCGTTGTTTGAACAGCTCAAGAGTTCTGGGAGTTAACGGCGTCTTCATTCTTACGGCCCATAAATCAGAGAGAAAAACTCCTAAATGCCTAGAATAGATACGGAATTAAGATAGATACGGAAAAAATTAACGAGATACTGTCGAAGGTCTCCCCATCCCTCTTGAAAGGGGACGAGTAGAGATTCCATCCCTAAATTAATAATAATAATAATAATAATAATAATAATAATAATAATAATAAGTAAATAAATACATGTAAATTGACCTGTTGGCTATTTACGAGCGCAGATCAAGAGTTAACCAGAGCCGACCATAGAGAACAACTCCAGCTGGTGTCGGGCGGATCAGGGCGCGAATTGAACCAGGGTGAACCCAGGACACTACCGCCCTAACCACCAGCTCACGCTGCCTCTTCCATCAGTTGACTTTCAAACAAACTCTTTTTTTTTTTTTTTTACATTCACTAATTAACCGACCGGAATTTTGCTGCCTCTCAAGCGTGTCCTCATGTGATAGCTGCAACTGTAGTTAATCTACAGTTATTTAGTTGAGTTATTTAGTTAGTTATTTAGTTGAGTTATTTAGTTATCTTATTTAGTTGAGTTCGATTAAAACTAATATGATGATGTTGTGGTATTTATCACGCTTTAGAAATAGCCCTTCTTAGAACAACTCATTAAAATGCTCAATATTCCCGGGAGATATATCGGCACGTTTTACCCTTATAAAAAAAATCTCGAAAATGTAATATTTTTCCCACATTACTTCTTTTATTCTATACAATCTGTAGAATTCACTGTATGGGATAACGCTAACATCATTTAATCATCACTATTTATGATAGACAGATATTAACATGCTCGATGAAATAAACAAAGTCCACAGTGATTACACGGGCAACAAGCGATTTCTCAACAGCGCAAACATACGTGACAGTATGGATTAAAACGTATGGATGAAAAAGAAGTAAAAAAATAATTTAACTCGCCGATGGTAACCTACCATGCTGTGTCAAATTGAATTAAAGAAAAATCACCATACCAAGCGTGGACGAATCCAGTTGTCCGCGTCAATTCACTATATCACACAAAATGAAATACATTTAAGTAAGCTTATATCGTGACTTGCAGCCAGCTTATATAACAAGAACATTTGAATTCCAGGGAGTGCACAGAAATATCGCATCCGGTTCCAACAATGAAAACAGCTGTTTTTCTTACATGTTGAAAAACACTCAGTCACTTTCCACCTAAGTGTACATTAAAGACCGACACAGTCAGATTGAATCGATCGTAAAGTGTGACAAGTGACACGAACAGTTTCGCTAACAGTTTCTATCCTCTAAAACCAAATTTTACGTTGCAAAAAAAAAAGTATCAGATGAGTATCAGCATCAGATGGAGCTGCAAAATTTAATTTCTTGGTGACTTTGTAGCCACATTCTGTAGTCCGCGGGGGGAAGGCTTTGCGTGTAAATACGTACAATAACAAATTACATTCGCCCACATCGAGGTCAAAACTTGTTAAGACAATAATTAACGCAATTTTGCTTTTAAAAAACAATCAGGAAAAGTTCGAGGAACAAACCTGTTTGGCGACTCCTGACGAACCTGCGACAATATTGATATCATGAACAGTCAGTAATATTACAGGCTCTTGAAGTGTCAACAGTTTGCACGTGACGGAAGTCAGATGCTACAGATTCACAAAAGACTAATCACGTGCGTCAAATCTAAATTCTATATTAGGGAGGGGAGGATTAATAGTACTTGTCCGCTGAAAAGTCCTGGAAATGAATATGACTTGGCAGGCTATCGCGCATGTCAAGCAGGGCGCCATTTTGAAAATTTTGTTAGATGTTTTTGGCCGATCTGAGGATTTACAATCATGAGCTCCATTGGAACTGGGGTAGGCTAAACATTTTGCGAGGTTCTTGTCTTAGTGAGAGAATTTCTGGAAACTCGATCGTGTAGAATAGTTTGAGAAGGATCATTACACGTGTTACTGTTTAAGCTTATATACTATCTGATCAATGACACGACAGTTTTTCCTTGATTTGACCTGAACGTTTGTAGTCTTTGTATGCATCTTGGCTAGATTCAAGAATACCCCCTCACTTATTAGTATTTGAATAGAGTGTATTGTTATCTATGTCTCGTTCTTAAAGAGAAGAAGGCAATATGTAAATAAGTGAACGGGTATTCTGAAATCGCTCCTGCATCATTGTCTATTTGAGTATAAACCAACTTTTTCTCAAGTAGCTCATGAGAAGAGTTTTAGATGGTGTTAATTGCCAAATTAAACTCAGTTTCTTTAATAGGCCATTTTGCAGTTGTTTGCTCAGGGACCTAGCCTATGAATGGTAGCGAGGCTGCCGGTCGCCTTGTGTTGACACAGACTGCGTTGCTTTTATCATGTAAAACTTGTTCTTGTGATGCATTTACATAAGGAAAGTAAAGAGGTTTGGGAAAGGTTTCCGTATAACCCCATACACTTATTATGCATACAGTTCTTTGTTTATCTAAACAATGGCGGAAACGATAGTGCTCCTTTGAGACTTATTTGCTTTGAATGACTTTCAATTTTACCATAATAATAATTCTGCAGGCATAATAAATGTATGGGGTTACACGGAAATCCTTCCGAGGTTTGTATCAAAACAAGGTCAGTGGTAGTCTCACTTCCATTAGTAGGCCAGGTAACTCAACTGCAACTGTAAAATGGTCTATTTTTGTATAATATCTTTCTCACTATTGTTGTATTGAATAATTATTACTATAGTATGACTTGTCAGCCTCGCAGTTTTCTCCTGATGGAAGGGTCTTCCAAGTTGAATATGCTGTGAAGGCTGTTGAGAATAGTGGGTACGTTTAACTCTGGTTTTGTGCATTTTGGTTCTACTTACTTCATAGACCCTCTGCATATGGCTAAGGACAGCCAAGAAATTTATGGTTTTGTATTTGTGCTAGTTTACCCCATTGCCTGAACAATGCCTGTTGCTCTCACGACCCTAACCCTGGTAATAGTACTCCCACTATATTTGGGCCTGTGTTGTAATTCTGTTCAACACAGGTGCAAATATTAACCCAATATTAAACAATTATTGTTTAATATTGTGTTTTTCAAAGCATGCACAGACACCCATCTGGCTATATTAAGCAATGAATTGTGGCTTTTTTTGTCTTATATTATTTTATTTTCTTGCTCCATCATTTTATTTTTAGGACAATTGTAGGCATAAGAGGAAAAGATGGTGTTGTATTTGGTGTGGAAAAACTAGTTCTCTCAAAACTGTATGAATATGGAGCAAACAAACGAATCATACACATAGACAGTCACATTGGAATGGTGAGTACTTGAAAGACATTACCTGCCGAGCATGTAAATGTAAAGTGCTTTGTCTGTGGTTTGAGTGCACTTGTAGCTATCAAGCTAGTTCACAGGCACTCCACTTAAATCATGTGGAGGAAATATTTGAAATCTATCACTAGTAATAGTTAACACTAAAACTGCCCTCAGATATTTTTTTGTTGGTGATTAGCTGTTCTCTTATGGGCTTCAGAATTTGAAATATTTCTCAGCTTTCCATAGTGTAATCCAGGCCTTTTCTACCAGACACAATTTTTAATGCAGGAAACTTTAATATGCCAATTAGACTCCTATGAAAGCAGTCAGTGTAAAGCACAGACTGGGGGCTGCAGACTACAGACCGGGGTTAAAATGCAGACTTGGGGTAGAGTGACAAAATATACTGCAGGAATTTGGGGTTGTCAAGCAACACTTCCTCCTCGTGTTGGAGGAAAACCACATCAAACAACAATACATTATTTCAGAAGATTAAGAAAATAATGCTTATCTTCTATCATTGGTGGCCACTTTGTTTTTAAATAGCATTAGTTCTCAAAGTGCTCGAGACTTATCTCTGAAATCATCAAATGCTTGCAGCATGACCTCCAAAATAGTAATATGATCCCTTTTTTTGGAGATTGCCATGCAGAGAGATAAGAATATAAACTCTTGTCAGTGTTTCAGTCATTTTCATCCTTTTCTTAAGTGCAGGGAGCCAGGAAAACAGTTTTGCATTTTGATTGTTCATGTTTATTAGTCATTATCCCATTCATTTTCAGTTGTTGATTCTTTTAATTAGGTAAATCGAATCACTAATTTTTTAATCTCCACTGCGTGCTCTGCTGATCAAGAAGGAATCCCATCTGCAGGTTGTCATGGCAACTCTGGCTGATATTTCCTGAAAGGACTTGAGTCAGGAACTTGCTCATGTTATGAATGAGTTCATTGTTGAGTTTTTCTTGAAGGTGCTGGGATTATAGTGGGTCTTAATTGTCTGGAAGCTTGTGTGACCATTATTTTCATAATCATGGTCACTCAGTGCAAAATTTCATCTTACGTTGCTTGATTTTCTTTTCTTTGGACTGTAGTTTAACCAAGCATTTGTAAGCAATGTAAATCTTCAGATAAGCCAGGTTATAAATGAATGAGGTTCATTATTCAAGTCTGTCAAAGCAGGCCAACATTTGTAGTTGCATTTTTCCTGTGGTCTGCTATCTCGGTACAGTCTGCTTTTTATGTTTTACACTGACTGCTTTCTGCGTTTTACCCTACCCGCTTATGAAATATGCAATTGCCAAAGCATTTGCATTTGTGACACATGAAAATTATGCAAAGGGGCGGAAAGTTACAACATTCACCGCCAAAGCGAAAGCTGAGATTCTGATTTGACCCCATTGCTGATTTGTGTCTAAAAAATAAAGTTCTGTACAGAAATATGCTATCCAGTACTACTGAATATCTTTTGAGCTCAAAGAAATCACTCCGACACTAAATACACACCTTTCATTTCCAAATTTTGTGACCTCTGGGCTGCTAGAATGGACCTTTTCTAAGATGTCACACAAAATTATTTTTAATTGTTGGTATTTTCATTTGAACTAAAACAACAACAACACCTTCAAAGACCAGTTTAGTCTAGGGAATTTAGTGTATCACCAAATTTTTTTAAGGATCTGTTGCAAATTTGCAGAAATATGGAACCTCAGTTACCCTTTGAAATTGTACAAGTTACATTGAAAAGGTTGATTACCCGATACCACCTTGTTGAGTTTGCTGAAAAATTACCCAAATACCACTGCGTGCCTAGTTTGTTCAAATCGAGATCGATCCACACAGTACCAAAATTTCTTACTTACTTCTTTATACATGGGGACTTCTGTGTTGCCTCTGAGGCTAAAAACCTGTGTGGGAGGCAACCATTGGGATATTTACATAGCATGGTAGATTTGAATTCAGGGCTACCGAAAACAAATCAAGTTGTTGTTGGAGTGAAATTTGAACTCAGAGTATCCAGATGCAAACCCAATCCCCTAACAGAGTTAGCAACTGGGTCATGCTGTCTCCTGAGCATCTATCTATACAGTTACATGTCATGGATAACGCTCTTAAGGAACCTCAACTAGAAAGAGGTGGGATTGCTTGGGTGGAAGAAGAGTCAAACCCTATACCTCTCAAGAGTTAAAGCAAGTAGTTCTGCACGAAAGTTGCAATGAAGTGCCTCCGATCAAATAACATTGCATGACTTTCCCTTGAAATTTTCTCAGTGCATAATTATTAATTTTGGTTGAACCATATCTCCTGAAAATTAATTCTTAAGAACTCAAGATAAGGTTCTTTGGGTATTTTACCCCAAAAATGTGAAATTGCACTTAAAGGCCTTCAAAAATGGGGTCGACTTATGAACGAGTTTGACTTATACACAGGTAAATACCGTAATTTTTTAGTTTTATTAAATTGGACTCTTTTCATTTTGAAGTTTTTGTCACCTTTTAGGCAGTAGCAGGACTGATAGCTGATGCAAGACAGGTATCACCTTGTATCTTTTATTGAGTGTTGGTTTGGTTTTCCTGAATTTCTCTCATTTACTTTAATTTTGTTGTATTTATTTTTTAACCCCAAAACAGTTATAATATAATTATGTTTATGCTGTTTTAGATTGTAAAAGTTGCCAGAGATGAAGCAGCAGATTTCAGATCAGCATATGGCTCTCCAATCCCTCTGAAAGTAAGACTCTTTAATAATATAATAATATTATAAAACAATGGACTCCAAAATTCATTTCTAATGACTGTTTTCTTCAAAGCCTACCTGAACCCCATGAACAGTACACAAAAATCAAGAGATACACATATAGTGTATTTTGAACATTATTTTCATTTGGCACCATGTAGTGCAATATTATTGTTACTGTACTTTACAGTTAAGTATAATTATTATTGCCCTCTTGTGTATAATCAGTTGGTGTTGTTGCATAAATCACATTGTAATGATAGTGTCAATCTTTTTTGACAGTATTTAGTTGATAGAGTGTCGGGGTACATTCATGCTCACACATTGTACAGTGCTGTCCGACCATTTGGTTGTAGGTGAGTTTCACAAATCTCATTTATTTTAGCCTTAATAATAGTCAAATTTAGCCTTAATCTTAATATCCCTTAAATTTCTAGTACCTTAAAACACATTCATGTGATTAAATTTGAGATAGTCCTAGTCCTGGTCAGCAGTCACCCCTCTGACTGGCCGGGGGTGGGGGTGGGGGGGGGAGCTGAGTTTTGCTGGGAGTTCCTCGTGGTTGGATAGCATTTGCTGCTGACCGTCGCAACCATTTTGCTTACCATTTTCAGAGCTTTTCCCTCACTCTCCACCCCCACTTTTTTGTTACATGTACTGTAAGTATTGGGTTGGCAAGTATTCCACCGATTGTTTCAGTGTGACGGTGCCTTTGGTGTTGGCTGTTTGCAGGGTTACCATGGATACCCCATTCCCCCTGACAGATCACTTCCTGGTTCCTCCAACCTTAAGGCACCAGCTCCCAAGTTCATCTATTGTTAATGAGTTTAGTTGATGATCATTTCTCAAATCATGGAAGACTTCTGCCTGCCCCAAATTATTTTATTTTGTGCAATTTTTAAATGTTATCTATAATTTGTTCTTTTAGCAGTATTTATACACCTTACAATCATGCACATTATTTTAGACTTGATAATAACGTTACGTTAACGTCGAAACGTTGTCTTTTTTAGCATTTTGTCATGTTTTTAAGAAACGTTTTATCGCAGTTGTTTGTAGCTAAACATTAGTCACTTTGTCGAAAAAAATATGATATCATACAAATTGCATGAATTAAAGTGAAGTGCAGCTACATTTTGAGTACTGGCATCATTGAAGTTGAGTTATGCATTAGGCCACAATCTTGCTGCCATGGGTTGCCTTTATGTCATCAGGAAATCAATCACAGTCTCTCACATACTCAGCGTTTTGGCTTATTGAGAATTGAGACTTTCATGTCCATTGCAGAAATGGGAAATCTTTTACAGAGTGAGGTTTCTATTCAAGGCTGCTGCCTAACGGTTGCCCAGTCACCTGGGGCGCCTTATTTAAGAGCCTGGGTGACCAAATTTCTGAACAAGTAGCCCGAATGGGCACCTAACTCATCACAAGGTTACTCATCCTCACTGTTCTGAAGAGTTTTCTGGAACATGCATATGACGTAATGCAGAATTTTCTAGAAGGTTCTTTCACGTGGCTTGTTTGAAAGTTCTAGAACTGCCTGACGTCTATTCTAAAAATAGCCAAAAAAAGAATGCTGTGTAAGCAAGATTTGTTTTTTCGGTAAAACAGTTTTTTCTTCGGTCGTTTTCTGTTCTCGCTCTCATTGTCCAGTGATCAGTTGTCAAATCAGTTCAAAGTTCAAGTTTCGTAGTTCAAGTTCAGTTCACAAGTTATTTTCAGTGAAAACAGTTAATTGTAAAAAACAAACAAACAAACCAACAAACAAGTTGACGGGTGCCAGTACCTGTGTCCCGGCTTCTAATACAAACCCTTCTCTTTGCTGTTCTAGTGTTCTGCTGAGTTCTCATGGCCCAGATGGACCTGAACTGTACATGATAGATCCTTCTGGGGTGTCATGGGTAGGTTCTTTGCACACTATGCAAATAGTGGCTTGGTGCGAAAATGACATCTGCATGTGACTTTTTGTTTGTGTCAGAAATTGTACAGTTACACTCAAAACCATTTTCATCCCCAGAGGCTGCAATTCTTTTGGTCAGCACCAAGAATAATGACCTCAGGCCTGTTCTGATGAACACACAGTCACAGTGGGGATCTATTTTAGGAACCATTGACAGCAACTAATTGTTTCAAATTTCAGAGATTGCACAGACAAGACGTCCTGGTTTGGAACCAGCCAGAGGTCATTATTCTTGGTGCTCACCAAGAGAATCGAGGTCGGGGATGAGAATGCACTCAAACTTAATGGAAAATGAAAATGTTTTGTTAATTTCTAGGATCATCTAACTATTAGGCAGTCATGTTAGCCAACCAGAAACCTTTTAAATTGTTTTGATCTGTTGTTCATTTTAACCCAACAACAGTTTCTTGTTCCTGTACTTCGAGGATTTGAGCTTTTCATCATGAGAGAAATATCAGCTCAGGGCCATCATTTCAATTGAAGGGCTGTATGTGTTTTTGGTTAAATGAATATAATAACCTAGTTTGATTTGTAATTTCCTTGTGTTTCATTTATAGTAGTATAATGAATATCAGGCAAAGGAAATTTCAAGTTGAACTATGTTATAACAATTTTGACTGGAACTCATTTTAACCTACAAGATATGCATGACCATTGCAAGTTTTTGTATTTCAGTTATTCTGTGTCATCAGGGCCAAATATCATGCAATAAAGAGTGTGAAACTTCTGAATGGACAGTCACAAGTTGTAAGCAAAACCCAAGGGCAACAGGATGAAAACAGGGAGAGAACAAAAATTTTTGTACAGTTCTACTTGTCCACAATTTCACTAAAAACGGGTAACCAAAATGTCACTCACAACAGTTATGCATACAGCCCTTAATAACTGGTGAATGTCCTCCAGGTACTTCTATACGAATCTGCAATTTTATGCCAAGAGTTTAATTTCATTTCAAGATAGAGTATTATTGCAGTTATAAGAAGTGTTTATAATAGTTTTAGTGAGGAAAAGGTTACTCAAGGAAAATGCCATATGCCCAAACACGGTATGTTACCATACCAAGACCAGGTTTTTGATTTGTTTAGGGATACCATGGCTGTTCAATAGGGAAAGCTAGACAGGCTGCAAAGACAGAAATAGAAAAGTTAAAGGTGAGTTCAGGGGACAGTTTGTCATGGAGTTAAGACTGGGACCTAGCAGCCATTTGTTGAACAATATTTTTACATTTCTGCAGCTCTGATAAAAATTATAATTTGTTATGAAAATTTCTGAGCCTGTTATAATAATTATAAATTTTAATTTACTGGTTTATGATAGACTGAGAAATGTTCAGTACATTCTCAATTAAAGTAAAGGAAATGGTTTGGTGGATTTTAAGCATGGTAATTGTATTAAGTGAAGTATTTTTTATGGTGACATTGGCATACTTAAGTCTGAGTGCCCCTAACAGGAGTCAAACCTATGACCTGGAAAAAATCCGAGTGTTATTTAACAGATGAGCTCATTATGCATTTAACAATCTAGAAACTATAGTTGGTAGAATGCTGTGACCATTAGGTTATAAATATATTACCTATTTTACTTTCTTTTTTTCTTTTTTTTTGGTACAGATGAAAGACATGACATGTGAAGAACTTGTAAAAGAAGTTGCAAAAATGTAGGTTGAAATAAAAAATTGATAGTGTTCCATGGAGTACTGTGGAATGATTTATGATGGAAGGACACTGTACCGCCTGAGTTTTATTTCAAACAAGTTTGATTTCCTGTCTTCTAAACCAAACACAAAAACATGCATGAAAATAATATCATGAGTAGTTCTTTAGTTCTAGTTCTTGTTTCACTGCTCTTTCCTGTGATCCACAGAATTTATGTTGTACATGATGAGGTGAAGGACAAAAACTTCGAGTTAGAGTTAAGCTGGATTGGAGATGGCAAGTGGTTCATGTTTATCTTGGACAACATTTCCCTCTTAATGAATCTGTGTAACCTTAAGGCTGGTAAACTGATTGTTTATTTAATACTTACAGTTACGAATGGTAAACACCAGTGGGTACCAAAGGAGATAGCAGAAGCAGCAGAAAAATATGCTAAGGTTAGTGTTTACAACGATTAATAAATTGTAAGCGAATGATGATGATTGACGACGACAATGACCACCACCACCATTACACACCAACTATCATTTAGGTTGCAAAATAGAAAGATAACTAGCTCTGAGACCACTGCAGTGCAGTGAAATAACATCCCAATGTTGGTTTTACTAACTGCTTTGCTTATTGATTCCAGGAATCCCTTGAAGAAGAATCGAGCTCAGAAGATGAAGATTGAAGTTAGAACTTTCTATTTGTACTCTTGATACAGTGATTATGTGAATGCACATCTTAATACTATGTCACTTACAGTATAATACATGTACTGTATTGTAATCTGTTGTTGTCTATTTTAGATGTAAAGAAGAAGAAAACAAAACCATCAAAATACAAAAAAATTGTAGTTCTTTATTGCAAACATTCTCTAACATCATGAACTTAAGTACTGTAATAAAGAGATTTAGAGAAATTTGCATTGAAACAAATGCATTGCCCAGTTGGCTCCTTTTCATTCACACTGTCGCTTGATGCTGGAAACAATCCTGGATGATATAAGCACACCATTGAAGCGTAGAAGTGTAATTGTTGTATGTTTAGAACTGTAGAAGAAAAATTTCAGTGAAGCACTTTCAATATCAAGCCTTTTTTTCTTTTTGTCATGCCATAGTTATACAAACATTACAAATACCTTACGAAATAAGCATTTACAACATAAAATGGTGAGGAAACCTAAAGAAAACCACAAAGCCTGTATGATATTAGGTTTCCCGCAAAAATTACTACTAGAGTTCATGTTTATGTAATTTGAGTATGGATGAGCAAGAGGAAGAAGATCAAAGGACAGTTTTTCAAAATTATTTTGGTTATTTTGTTGAAGTGCAGCCAAATTTTGAGTGATAAACAGAGCCTAATTTCTCGAAAAAATAGTTGCAGACGTATGGGAAAAGTGAATGCAATGTGATGGAAACAGACCAGAATAGAATTAGACATGTAACAATTAGATTGTGTTGATGTTGTAGCTAATATTGTTTTTCCTTTGCTCCCAGTTTGCTACACTGTTCATGTACTTGTAGGTATTGTTTTTTTTTTTGTTAGTTATAATGGCACAGTGTTGTTTAACTAAACCACATTACTGTTATTTTTATTAGTCAAGAGCAGTTTTCAATTGAGTGTCACAAGACTAAAACCAAAGTAATTAAAAAGCCAATCCCGTTCTAAAGGAGAAAACCCCATCAACTAACCCTAAATCAAAGTAATTCACCACTTGGTTTTCCTAGCCAATCAGGCCTGGGTTGCTCGAAGCATGGTTAGCGCTAACCAGCATTAAATACCATGGAAACCTATAGGTTTTTATATCTCTTAACCAACGGTTAGCGCTAACCAGGCCTCGAGCAACCAGCCCCAGAATGCAAAGCAAGTAAAGGTAGCAGGCAGCCGATACAGGAAAACAATGGCTAAGTGGGTTTTAGTGTTGCATCTGATCGATTGAAAAGTTCACTTTAGTTTTGTGACCCAGTCATAGAGCCAGGCAAAACCAAAGCAAATTGCATAATTACTTTTTGACACTCCATTAGAAACTGCTTTATTCTTGTCTCCATGGAAATATGCCTGCTGCCTGGTTTTACGCCCTTATGTACTTTCATGGAGAAATTTTTGGCAATAGACCCACAACAATTTGCTCTTAATATGTCAGTCCCCTCTCCTGGTAACACCTGGCGGAGAAGATATACCATTGTCTTAGCAGAATTATATTTACAGGAAAGGAAGCCCGTTCTTACTTACAATTGGTTCGCTGCTCAGTGTAGTCTTCTCAAGACATCCCTGTGCAGTTGCTACCCTTTCCGCCCCCTTTGGAACTCATCTATTTGTTCACTGTAGAAATTCTATTGAAAATAATCAGTTACAGTATTAGGGTATAGAATGAGCTATTGAAATAATGATGAATCTGAAAATATCAACCGAGTCTTGAATTGTCGAAAATAACACTCTTGGAATCTCGGACTCACCAGACTTTTGGCTACCTGAAAATTCCGATTTTTGATCATGGGATCCAGTAATGCAGTAGGAGTCGAGAGCAAAGCTGGTGCAATCAGGAGCTTTAGTTTGGTTGGTACTAGAAAAATTGGTTCTCACTTATGGTCTGTGAGAGGACAGTCTCATATGATGTCATTATGAATTTTCTTCATTCTATAAAACATATAAAACACATTCCATGTTGCGGTGCGTCTGTTCAGTAATATATCACAGAAGACGTCAAAATGTGGTAAGAACATCAGTTGAACACTCGATTATCACCTTGTGTGGGCACTTTTTTCCTTCGTACCACATTTTGATGTCAGCTGTGATCTGTTACTGAACGGATGCTCGGCAGCATGGAATCGGTTGAGAAAACCTTTCAATCTTATTATGCTACCTGGTAGGCTAGAGTTGAAGTTTCGGCTTTGAGTCTTTTTTCTCTTTCGGCTCGCAATGTTCTTGCTCATGCGTAATAACATCAATCTATTATATCGATTACTTATATCGGTTGCTGTTTTCATGTGTTGAAAGGTCATTTTAACTGTATTTAATGAGATTTTTTTGTGGTGAGACCGCCCTAGAGGCACGCAGTTCTGTCGTACGAAGTGCTACGTACGTCCTACCGTGGCCGGCTACTATTTCTTATCAGGCTTCTAATAAAACAATGACGCTTAACGACCTTTGAATCGGACATCGGCTAAAAGAGGGGCCATAGTATAGTCTTCCTGTAGCCTCTTGTTTGTTAAATATATTATGTTAAGTGGTTGCACGAGAAGGAGGGTATTTACCTTCCGTCACAACTGCACCGTACCTCTATGCTTGCGAGCCCTGTGTGTCTACCGTTCTCCTTTGCCACGTGTGCCTCAGTCTTCGCGCAGTGTCCAGTTATCCCTTACGCTCACTGTTCCTTTGAACCTCAACTTGTGACCTCGCCCTTCCTCTGAGCCCGGTGATCCTCTGTGCCCAGTGGTACGTGATACTCTACGTGTTATGTTACCCTTCCTCTGTTACCTCGT
>BLFK01000843.1:1309265-1311765 GCA_014634185.1 Astreopora myriophthalma | reverse complement strand
GGCCAGTTCCTAAGCAGCAAGTCTGCAAATCACGGATTTACGGCTCACCTACAGAGACTCAGAACTTTGAAGCAATAGACAGTTGATGATACGGTTGACAAAAATGGACCATCTCTGCGACTGTGCATCAATGGGCTGTGGCCAGAGTCTGTGTTCTTGGGGCTGACCAAAAGAAAAGCGGGCTCTGAGAACGAGATTGCTGTTTCTTAACAAGAGGACAAATGAAAATCTTGAGAAACATTTGAGACTTGATCTGCAGTTTTATCTAGATAGGCGTGATACACCTGACAGGGGAGCTGGCGTGATACAATAGTCAGAGCACTTGCATTCCATTAATCAGTGTGGCCCAGGCTTGAACTCAGGATGAGTATAAATATGTGGGTTGAGCTTGTTGCTGTTGTTAGAGAGTTCCTGCCTGTTTCTCAGGGTTTTTCCTCCACCTCTTGGCTAGCATATTCCCAATAAAATTTGTCTCTATTCCCGCTAGAATTTTGGCGAAGTTCACTTTGTTTATTGTGGCTGTCAAAATAGACTGTGAAGCAGTTTTACATTTTTTGCGTTTGTAAGAGAATTTAGGCCGCTAGCAACCCAAGCTTAAGTATTGGAGATTTATAATATGAACAGTTACTAAATATGAAAGAGGAATTACACAAAGAGAGTGTAGCACTTGATGGGTTAACTGTGACCAACTTGTCATTGACAATTGGGTGGTAAGTGGTCTTTATCTTCATCTTTAATTGGTATAATTGCCCTTGGCAAAGCTAATCCGACAATGGATCTACCAGGTTTAAAATTCGCGATTTCTCTTGCAATAATGGATTCCTATTTGCTCGAAATGAACAGGTAGGAAGTAAGACTGACATTAACGGTATTCAAGTACGTTCAGTTTTTGAGAATTGCGTTTAATATTGGGAACAAAAACAACTGCAAATCCCTGAAACACAGACGCAACAGGAGCAAAACAAAATCGAGGGAAGGAGGAAGAAGAGCAAGTCGTAACATCTATATCCAACGGCTGTCTACTCAATTAAAAAACTTAACAATTGGAACACTATATCAAAATTGTGTCTGTATGGACTCTCAAATGATCCACATAAATGCTCTTTCCATTCATTTTGGTAACCAGATGACAGTATATTTCCTCTGCTTTAGTTTCAAAGGTCGTCCGTTTTGGAAGTCAGTTTATCAGTCTTCCAGAGAACCAAGAAATTGTCAAAGGAAATTTAGTATTTTTAACATTTAGGAGAGTTTAATTAGAACTTGTCACCAGAAGCAATGAATTAAGGAAAGTTTGAGTCGTTTTTCAATAACAAACAAAGATTTCATCTTGTTCCTAATATTGAATTCATGAGTTCTACATTATATTTACATGTAAGCTTGAGAACATCCAGCGCTTTGTATCTTGTCATTATATTTGCATGTACAATTTGTTGTCATATGACAGGAAAAACTGAGAAATTTCGATGGAAGCAGACTAGTATTTGCCCAGCCTCTTTAATTGTAATTAAGACTCTTACATGACAAAATAAAAAGATTGAAACAACACATATTCAGTATTGCTATTTTCTCAAGAGTTCATCCTCGGAGACCCAGGGGCAGTTAGTCAGCACGGGCAAAAACAAAATACCCCAAACTCACCCAGTGAAATCACTTTCAATTGAATAAAAGCGTCTTTTCCGTGTTTAAATATTTACAATCCTGACTCTCCATCTTTTGGAACTTCATAAGCAAAGGCCTCGTCCTCATCTCTCTGAACCCCACCCATGCTTTCATTTAAAGTTCCGACCGAATATGGAGGCTCACTGTTGTAACAAATAAGACGGACATGAAACTGCTTGTTTTGTGTAATTTATTCATATTCATTTGCATACGAAAGACCTCGTCTTGATAACGAGGCTCAAAGCCTCGTCTTCATGTGGAGGCTCCACGCCACTCGGGAAGGGCCCATTTTATGTTTAAAGTTCCGACCGAATATGGAGGCTCACTGTTGTAACAAATAAGACGGACATGAAACTGCTTGTTTTGTTGTAACTTATTCATATTCATTTGCATACGAAAGACCTCGTCATGATAACGAGGCTCAAAGTCTCGTCTTGATGTCGAGGCTCCACGCCACTCGGGAAGGGCCCATTTTATGTTTGGTTTGGTTTTGCTTTATTACTAAATAAAAGGAGAATTGAAATCTGTCAAGAGTCTTTCGTACGATTACGCAGCTATAATTTTCTTCTGTGAAGCTTTTTTCGAAGCGCTGGAGGGGAGAAAAATCAACTTAATAGATTAGTAGAAGAAATTTTCCAATGATAAGCACAGATGTCTGCTTGGCACAGTCGGTAGTGTGGCGGACTACGGTGCGAGAGGTCGCAGGTTCGAATCCTGCCTGGAGCAACCTAGGATCTTCGAAAAACAGCAGAAAGGTAAGTGGTCATAAAAACGGGGGGAAAGTGGGGGAGTCGGCAGAGCAGAAGGGGGAGGGGTGACCGTGAGCAGAATGAGAAGGGGG
>BLFK01000843.1:1281332-1308242 GCA_014634185.1 Astreopora myriophthalma | reverse complement strand
CAATTAATGTGTTAATTTATTCAAACTATTATAACCCTGAATTTTACGTTATGCATATGCAAACAGCACAAAGGACACAACAAAGGAGTCTGGCCAGAAAACAATTGCAAAACCGGCCTAGTTCAACAGAAACAGTCAATAGAAGGCTCCTACTTCTGCTACCTAATTGAATGGCGTGACAATTGTTTGCAAGTTATTGAAGCTTGCCCAGGTGTTGTTTCTTGTGTTTGTTTCCTTTTGTTCTAAGTCATCTGTATCCAAATAAAGCGTATGCACATGACGCACATGACGTCACAGCGGCCATGTTGGTTTATCCAAACAAATACACAGCGGCCATATTGGCGAGGCTGGTAGGCCTTATTAGCATGAAGACAAAAGAATATTTATATTGGTTGCTGTTATGAAAGAGGCCGATGCCAAACCCTGAATGGCATCACAAAGGACAGAACAATGGACCCTTCCAATAAAACAATGACAAAACCGACCCAATTCAACAGATTGACATAATAGAATGCGCTACAGAACACGATAGAGTAACCGCTGTTTGCGAGTCATTAAAGTTTGTCTACGTTTTGTTTCACATATTTTTTTCGTTTTTTTGAAGTCAACTGCATCCAAATGGAGCGTATACATATGACGCCCCAGCGGCCATGTCGATTTATCAAAACAAATAATGGGCGACCATAATGGCGAGAGGCTAGTACAGCTCATTAGCAAGAGGATAAAAGAATATTTACATTGCCTACCATTATAAAAGCGGCATGTACCAAGTCCTGGAAGGCATCACAAAGGACAGAACACTGGAGCCTCTCCCTGAAAACAATAAAATATCCCTCAATTCAATAGAATGGAACAATAAAATGTGCTACTGTACACAAAAGTCACCCTTCAGCTGACTCTTGTTTGTGAGTCGTTAAAATTTCCCCAGGAATTGTTTCTTGTATATTGTGTTCCGCTTGATTATTTCACCAAGTGTCCTCATCATTTACATGGAAAACCCGAAAATCCCGGTTGGGAACATTAAAAGGTGCCAGGTACACAATATTCCATCGGGAATTTTTCAGAAATTACGGCCATCGGTTTAATCAGTGTTTTCTTTTTTTTTCTTTTTCAGCCTTTCGGTTGAAAAAGATACATTTTGTAAGTTAACCAACTTGTGCTAGGAGAAGCTGCATTATTTAACATTTAGGCCTAAAATTTCAAACCGGAAATAGTTTGGGTACAGCGGGTCTAAAACACAGGTCACAGGTCACAGGTCAGGTCTCTGGTTATTGTTTTCACCAATGCTGAAACAACCCTTAACCTAATACTAACCTTAGGCCTAAACATTGTCTTACTGTAGTATTTAGGCCTAAGGTTAGCATTAGGAAGGGTTTAGGGTTGTTCCACTATTAGTAAATCAATGACCTGACCCAGTGACCTGACCTGTGTTTTAGACCCGCCAGTTTGGGTATCCAAATATAATGTATGCATATGACGTTACGGCGGCCATGTTGGTTTATCCATAAAATAAACAACGGCCATATTGGCGAGGTTAGTAGGGCTTTTTAGCTTCAAGATGGCTTTCATTGTGAAAAAATCCTATGCTAAACCCTGAGTGGCATCACAAAGGAGAGAACGATGGATTTCAGCCCTTACACAAAGCGAAAATCGGCTAATTCGATAGAATGACACGATGGCGATTGTTTAACTAATATGTAAGGGAGTTATAACAATCGGCTACCTTAAGACTTTTACATAGTATGTGATCGGGTTAAGGTGTATTTCTTACCTGGAAAACAATACAAGGAGCAGGCCGATTGTTCCTAGACAAGCGTTTGTCCAACATACCCACCAACGCCAAGCGCTTGGTCCCTGAAAATGAAGTCAGCGTTATATTTGAGTTGTAAACATTTCATATTGAACGCTGGGTAATTTGTAATTCTAAATGCAATTATGCTATAAACAAAGACGATCAGCGAATGGCATGTTTACTTCTTAAAGCAAAAATAAAAACGTCTATAAATTAATTATTAGATTACCGTATTATACAGAAATATCTAGCTCAATTATCATAATTTAGCTCACCTATCTGCTTATTTACCAAACGTGGTTTTGCGAAGCACAATTTTATTTTCTTGTTAGTTTATGATAGAATATACCGGCGTCCGACAAGAAATTTATCCGGTGGGCTTATTGTTATTGCGTGGTGCGGCGCTCATTCAAAGGCGGCGGTTATTCTGGACGGCGTTCTTTCGAGTGCATACGATGTTGAAACACTTACCTTGTACTTGTTCGATACAATTCATTGGTATACAGCAAACGTTTGAAGTGAGGTTTCTATCCAGGGTATGTGCAATGACGCCCAGTACTGTTCCACAAAACCGTTTGGCCTGAAATCAGTTCGAAATGGTACAAAGTGAGTACATAGTCTTATGGAAAAGCTCATATTGTATGGCAATGTACTCCACGCGACAAAAATTGTGGTAAGGGATGTTGTCCCTTGACTGAGTGCTGTTTACTGGTCTTTCTTAGTTGCTGATTCAGAAAAAAAAGTCCTCTGAGTTGCAGGCTTAGGCTAACTGCCTTACCGCCTTACAACTCTACCCCCTTAATGGCTACAGGCATTACCGCCCTACCGCCTTACACCCCCATCCCCCACAGGCTGCAGGTATTACCACCGAACAGCCGTACCCTAGACCCCCAGGGCTGCAGGTATTACCACCGAACAGCCCTACCCTTATCCCCCTAGGGCTGCAGGTATTACCACCGAACAGCCCTACCCCCATAGGCTGCAGGCATTACCGCCTCACAACCCGTCTTACCTACTGTATCGTTCACGTATATACTGTATCAAAGGTGGATTGTCGCTCAATTATGGGATGATTTAGTTTATATCAGGCTAACCCTTTTCCACGCTTTCTCATTTGTGGTCGCGATCTTTCATCAGGAGTGGAAGGTCCTCATTTACACAGACACAAAGTGTTTTTACTGGTGTAAGAGTTAGCCTTAAAATGAAAATCCTTTTGTACGCATGTGCAGTAGCCGATAAATAAATCGACAGAAAGAGTTAGTCTTGCCCCGCATACTTTCCCGTCAGTCAACAATATCAAAGGCACCGCTTTTGTTAAGCCAAGAATTTGAAAGCTTGGGCCAGCTATTATAAGTAAATTTGTTCCATGGCGCTTTGGTTGGAATGATTTTTTTCCAAAACAAGAATTCGCTCTTGAGCTTAATTTTATGCAGCAACCAGGGACAAAATTATTGAGGCACTGCCTGAAAAGAAACCTCGTTCAACGCGTGAATTATCCCATCCCCGCTGCTAATATTGCGCCCCCCTCTCCTCATTTCAATGTTGCAATCACTTGACGGTGTCCACAAAGTGTGCTTCAACATTGAAAAAGAGGGAAGGGTGTCGCTACGGACGAAAAAGGTGTTTTCTCAGCTAGGAAAAGAGACCCCTTCGAGAAAAAGCGTTTGTTTCGCTCAAATGTCTCAACACTGTTGTCCCTGATTGAAGTTTGAACCAAAATTTGAGATTCACAACAGCCATCTACGTTTAAATCTTGGTTTTCTTAACACCCCTAAGAGACAAACACACTTCACATGAACCCTTGACATCATTCAATATTATTGCAAAAACTGAATCATTACGGAATACGTGGAATAGTGAACGAGTGGTTTGCTTCTTACCTAGTAGGTCGACAACAAACAACACAAATTGGTGTTAAAAATATATCCAAGAAGGAAGTAATATTATCAGGAGTTCCACAGGGGTCGGTGTTGGGACCCCTACTTTTCCTCATTTATATAAATGACATATCTAATAGCTCCAATCGATTTCAATTATACTTATTCGCAGATGATACTAATCTCTTATATGCTGATAGAAATCTTAAGCTACTCGAAACCATAGTTAATGCTGAACTCTTTAACATTTGTGATTGGTTTATCGCTAACAAGTTATCACTGAATATAAAAAAATCTAACTTTGTTATTTTTCGGCCTAGACAGAAAAAACTGAAGCACCAAATAAATTTGAGAATGTTTGACCATCATACTAACAGTTATATTTCTTTAGAACGTAAGGAATTTATTAAATACTTAGGAGTGCTTATTGATGAAACTCTTTCATGGGGTCACCACATTGCTCATATTGCATCCAAAATAAGTAAATCAATTGGCGTTATCTCTAGGTTAAGACACTTTGTACCCCTTAGTACTCTAAACCACATTTACAGGTCACTTATCCAACCCTATTTGTTGTATGGTATAGTCGCGTGGGGTCAAGCTGCAAAAATTCTTAGAGATAAAATTCTAATCCTTCAAAAACGAGCCCTCGCTTAATGTACTTTGGTGACTACAGATCTCATGCAATCCCGTTTTTTGTTTCTTCTTGTTTTCTTCCTTTGGATATGCTTTACTTTAAATCAATTGCCATTTTGATGCATGAAATATCCAATAACTTGTCACCTCCTAATATATCTAACCTATTTACTTACCAAGCTAATATTCATTCCTATGAGACAAGATCATCTTCAAGAGGAGGCTATTTTGTCGAAAGTTCAAGATTAGATATACAAAAAAAAGGCATTTTCAAGAAATGGTCTTAGAATCTGGAATAGCTTGTCTTGTGTTAGAATCTGGAATAGTCTTGTGAAGTGCGCCAGCTATCGAAATACAATTTTAAAAGTAAAATTCATATCTCCTCCTCCAGAGACTCGCAAAATACGACGATTATATTGATGTCTAATTTAATAGCAACACTATAAGACTCCAGCTTGTTCTGTTCTCTTGTCATATCCTTAATGCATTGACGTATTTGTAATTTGTCTAGAATTTTGAATATCTTGCTCTGTAAATCTTTTATTTATTTTATAAGTATTAAACACTGCTCGCCCCGACTAGCCTTTGCTAACTGCGGGCAGTGCATATTTCTGTAATATTATTTCATAAATAAATTAATAGACTTGAAACTTGAATTAAATAAACTTGACATTCGCAAATTATCAAACGCCTCAATCTCCCGAGTAAGCAAAGGGCTCCACTTCCGGTAGAGGCCCTCGTAATTAGGTGGCACAAGAAAAAGTGAAATTTCATGTGAAAATGGCAAAAGAAGTTTGCTATTGGTGGAGCAACCTCGTTCTCAGGGCGCGGAGAAAAGCCCTGGGAACGAGGTTGTTGGTGGAGATCAAGAGAAACATATCCCCATGGTCACACATAATTATTTTCAATCTATCTTTAAATTTGGCGCCACTCATGGAGACTATTTTTAAACTCAGCCCCATGACCTCTCAGTTCATATTTCACAAGACGGACCAATCAGAATCCGTTCTTTAAAGTGCTACTATGACGAAATTCGCATCTTTCAAATGTGAGCCCTTTTAAAACAAACAAGTAGTCTGTACGAGAAGAATGCTGTTTTCTATTTTCAAATATCTCCTTTTGTTCCAGAGATATTCCAGCTTTTAAAATATGCAAATTACCAAGTGATGACGTCACAGACTCAACCAAATTTTGATGAAATATGATGAAAAGATATCTCAGCAATTTGTATCAGAATTGCTTGATTCCTTGCAGCAAGGTTGTGCTAGATGTGCTCCAGGATATGAGCAAACCAGTTTTGTTACCATGGCAACATACTGGGTTCCAGATCTCTCTGATATTACAGGTTTTACTGGCCACCCTTGGCATTGTATTTTGGTATTTGCCAATGGTATCTTATCTGCAGGATCCAGCAAGCATATAAATATGTTAGGTCGAGTTTGTGGCCTTGCTTAATGTTTTTAGAGCTTAAAATCACCCAAAATATTAAATCAGGTTGGAGGGGACTGGAAAAGAGTTCGTTGCCATGGGAACCAAATTGTTTATAGCCATAGGTGTGTTGCCTGTAGAACTATTAGCCTACCAAGTTTCAATGGCCTCTGCGGCAAATTGACCGAGATAGCTCTATTTATATACTTGATGTTATATTGGGTTGAGTGTATGACGTCATTAGTCCTCTCATTTGCATATTTTACACATTTTTCAAATTTAAATATCTCCAGAACCAATGCAGATATTTCCAAACGGTAAACGCCATTTTTAACCTTTCCTGGAATTCTATGTGATACATCTAAAAATTCAAGGGATAGAAATTTGATCATAGTAGCACTTCAAATAACTAGTCCCATGACCTCGTACTAAAAATAGATTGAAAAAACTATCAATGATAGAAGGCCATGTATGGGGGATACGTTCTTACCTCATCCTCTCTTGAGGAGACTTATCTTCATAAGGAAAAACAATTGGGTTTAGGTTGACTTTCATCCTAAAACCAGAATGGGTATCAACTCAAATTATGCCAAGATAATGTGCCCACGGTCTTGCTTCAGTCTGCTCTGACGTGATAACCTCTACAGTTTGGAATGTTATTTCTTTCGAGTCAAATTTAAACCCCAATTTGTCACAAACCGCCGCGAGTTGTGCGCACTCATAGGGCCGGGTTTCGACAAAACACTGACCCGTGGTCCGTTGTATTGTTGGAGAGAGGTATCCGCGGGTTATTCAGACATGTTTTTCTATTAGAACCAAATGGCAAAATTTCTTTTGAATTTGTTCATGGCAATGAGGCTAGTTTAGATAATTAGCATGTACGCTGGTAGCTGCATATCTGTTGGGTGCGTGTAAGTCCCAACCTCTGCACAAATAACCCGTCCAGAAAACAACTCCACTACTGGGTACACAGGAGTAGACGGAGCTATTTTTGGAACGACATTTCGCGCGCTAAAACAAACAGTATGTTCATCCAATCAAAGAGCTTAGCATGTCAGCGACTGACTTTTTTTGCATAGAGAGCGCTTGCAACCATGGAAACCACTTTTCGCGGGAATTACAAAAACTAAAAATAACCTCATCTACTCCTGTTGCTGAAAGGTCTAATAAGTCTATTCCAGGGGTAAATGTGCTGGAATCAGGCATATTTATTCCTGGAATAGAGTTATTACACCTTTCAGGAACTGGCCCCTGGACTATAACATATGGACTTTCCTACTTAAGGGCTCCTGGGGTCCGTTTTTCGAAAGTCCCGAAAAGTTTACGGGCCCAAAAAGTCCAACCTTTTAACACGATTTCAAGATATAAAAGAGCAAACTAATTCCAAATTTTGGTCGCTTAAAGCGTCGTATGTCTCAAGACACGGAGGGAATTATGGCACCCGAAATACGCCCGAAAAGTGTCGGGGCTTTCGAGAAACAGGCCCCCTGGTCAGGTAAATTTTTTTCTCAGGTATACTTTTAAAGTGATCGATACCATAAGCGATCATGGTCAACTGGGTCATCTGCAACAGGACTTAGCAGCACCGCTGAGGCCTTAATACTGCGTTTGGTACAAATTGCAATGTAGATCAATAAACTGTTGTTTTCCACTTAAAGCCCAAATGTAAGCTATTCCCCAATTTTGAATAATGAAACGATGGAAATAACATTTCATGGAAATTATTATACGAGGCTAGTTCAAAGCAATTTCTTCATTAGTTTAAGGTGCGTGCTTAGTTCTCAATGAATTTTAGAGGGGGACACTGGGGGAATCACTACCGGGTCGGTCGGTAAAGAAGGTCAACTGCCCGGGGGTCAGTGTTCTGTGGAAACCCCATAGGGTAAAGCAGTACTCCGCTCCAAATGGGCATCTGGAATCCGGAACCAGAAGAGGAGCAGAAACCGGAACAGGAATAGGAAAGAGTTGAGGTAAAACTATAAATAACATGACATAAAGGACCAAGTTGTGGTAAGCAACAAGTGTGGGAGCCAACTCTCACTACTTAGGGCGTCACCTCAAGGTCGCACGGTGAGACCGCAAAAGTGGTCTACGTGCCCGTTGCGGAGAGAACCTGGAGACAATCTACCTTCAGTAGATTGAGTACGAGAACGAGGTTTGAAATTTATTTCCTGTGCTTCAACTTAGACAATCACTCGTTTACCACTTCTTAGCTTGTTATTACAACCTTATGCCGCGGTTAGCAAGAAACAAGGTGCAAGAATTCTGTGGACATTACTACTGCCCCCACCCCCCAAACCAAAACCCGAGGAGTTTGGGTGGGTTAGAAATAGAGAACACCCACGACATAAGCATAAGCACAAGAAGAACGAGCAGAGTTCGTTCTTCTTATGCTCATGTCGCAGTGGGAACGGACGTGAAATATGGATAAGCGAAAGCCCTAAAATTAGCAGCAGCTCGTATTTCTTCCGCCATTACTGCGCTTGCGTATGCGTAATTTTCTTGTGCTTGTTTCGCGGGTGGAAACGTCGTAGAGGTATGCTTATGTCTGTGCGCTTAGTGAAAACCAGCCTTTATATCATGTTTACATTTTTATCTTTTACCTTTTCCTATTCCCTTTCCGGTTCCAATTCTGGGTTCCGGATTCCAGATTTTCCAGATTTTCCAGATGCTCATTTTTTGTTTAAAACGGTGGAATGAGAGTCGACATGGAATTGGCCCGTGGAAGTCGAAGTCGTATAAGAAGCAACCCAGTTAGCCAAAAAACTACAACAGCAAAGAACAAAGCAATAAAGAAGTCGCGAAAAACACTCAAGTAACGTAAGTTTCATTTCATCTTACTGCAACTGTATGGAATACTGATCTCAATGCCAATATTTCACAATCTGGAAGCGTTTCTTTTGGGCACTGGCAGGTTCTTTCCAGGAATTTATATACCTTTAAGATTGCATCATTGAACGCAAAGCGACCATTTCGTGCACAGTTACCGATATTAGTTACGCCAGTGGTGCGAACTTTATTAATTATTAAAATCAAAACAACTCAATTAAAACAATGGGTTATGGGTAATACCATCGACCTTTTTAACCGGGTTTTCCCGATGACCCTTAGCTATGATATCAAAATACTGGAAATGAACTTTGTTTCAGTGCCTTTGGCAATCATTAGCGCCTACGACACTGCATAGAAACTCCATATTTTCCATATGACGGGGTTGGGATGTCTGTCCTTATTTAAAATGTATAGGGAGATGCAATGATTTTGCTCACCACCGACAATCTTTGCCCTTGTCCACTATGCCATTATTTGTCATGACAACTTGGTTTGTTTGGAGGGTGCACCTTTAATGTGTGATTCTCCCCTGATGTATTTTCTTACAGGGAGACAAATCTTTATTAAGTCTTTCTCCAAAGTAATATGTTGACATATAATTTAACTATAAATGTTCTTATCTTGTGGAATGGGAATGTAGAACTTCCTTCAATATACAAACAAAGCTTAAATTTTAAATGTAAGGGGGCTGTGGGACAACTGCTGGGTGAAAAACCTCCCCACGCATCCACCTGCTCCTGGGAGGAAAACCCTAGGCCAGCACACCCCCCTTATCTTAGATCTTCCGGGCCGGGTCAAAACTAAAACTTGACAAATACTTCCTTCCTGGTGCAATGCCTCAAAAGTCGTACACTCCTGGACTTTTTGGAAGGCACTGCCTAGTAAATTCAATGAATTGCTCTCTCCTTGGTGCTCCAAATATATAATATTTTGACGTAGTTTTGTCCATGAAACTAAATTGTGACTTGAGTCTGGTAACCAGCTCTTTAGAAGTAAAGGAGTTACATAAATCCTACTGTAGAGTAAATTCAACCCTTACATGAAACCCTTGGCACTTAAATGGTTACATTAATTTTTATTCAAAAGCCAAGGTTGGTCACCAATTTCTGCTGAAAATGTAACAACTGGATCAAAGCAGAAAATAGATATTAGTGATCTTTATCCAGATTTTCAAAACCAGATAAATTGCCTGCTAGATGGAGAATTTTGACTCTGCCCACTGAGGACTACATTAATATTTTATGCTGACCTTTATCTCAATTTACAGACAATTGTTTGGTTACAGAAAAGTACATTAGTTTGTTAAAGTTTAGGGTTCCATTTGTTTGAGTCCTTAACAAAATTCTGAATGTATCCTGCTCACTATTTACTCATTTTGTTGCTTGATAACATGGCAGTTTCAGTTTAGTTTATTATTTTCACCATTTATGCTAAATTACTGCAACACAAATATAGAGCTTTTTCGCTGTCGCGTCACAAAAAAATAAATTCTTAACCGTTCCAGGAAAGAAGCCAGGGAAATTTAATGTTATAAAAGAGAAGTACATAAACAACTTCTTAGAGTCTTAAGTCTGTGTAGTACACCATTTTTTAGTTATTTGCCAAAATGTTGGACACAACTCATAAGAGCTTTGTATGGTGGTGCCATCTTTATGGACACATGTTGTACACATCTGGAATCACTTTGCAATGGAAACGCTTTCTTCTCACTCGTGAACTGGTACACACACGCATAAACACAATCTTCTAATACTTGAAACGTTCAAATTGTTGAAAATTATAAGGAGAGACTTTTTATCCAACCAGAGAGCTATCTTGTTGTCACGCAAGGTGAGAATTCAGAAATTGAAAATGTCGTATTTTGAAAACAAAAGATGCAACAGCACTGGAGACTTGTAAGAAGATATATAGTTCAAGATTGTCTTCAAGGTGCTACTGATAAAAATTCAGAAAACCTCACGATTTTGATTTTAGAATTTGATGATGTCACAGTGAAAACAGATACCATATGAAAATGCAAAAGGATAATTTAGTTGAGCAATAATAGATACATATCGCAAGGAGGCCGATAGAGAAACCATTAAGGCTTATTCAAGCTACATGCACTTAAAATTATTGTATCTTCAGCTTTCAAGATTGCTTCATGATAGTAGTTGTTTGTTTTCAGTGGATATTGATAACTTATTAATATAAATCTAGACCACAGCAGGGGGATCAGGGGGTCTGGTAGCTAACATGATTCAGCCTTCTAGTAACAAACACTGGAGGCATTATATTGATAGGCCTTAAGGTACATGAAAGGTACATTGCTGTATTTATGCAGAAAGCATGTGGCCATAGCCATGAAATCTGTAACAGCCAATCATCTACCTTTATAAGTACAATCACCTATTGAGCCTTATCTGTATATGTCAACTGTGACCAAGCAGTAACCGTGTTATTCGTTCCAGCACACTATCGAAACAGAGCAATTTTGCAGCTCAGTGTAGGCAAATTGTTATATACTAGGCAGTCTTGTGACTTGTGTATAGTGTAAACCTGATACTCCGCATTTGATTTAGTAGTCTTCGTTAGTGTTTATGGATTGTATTCTATATCTATATATTGTGAACTTTGTAAAGAAAGACTGCCTGATCCCAGTCCTGTCTCAGCATAGAGGTTTAGAATGTTTCTTTATGATAAAGAAAGTGTCATTAAATTTAAACAAGCATTGTATTTATTCCTAAGAAGCACACTATTTTATAAAGACCTACCATAATCATTACCACCCATAATTTAATTATTTTCTGATTGAACATTTCTACATTCAATCATAGAATGAAAAAAAAGTTGCCTTACATTTAATACTCACACGCCATTAAGTCATTACTCCTTCTCCCTTAAATAGACTGTTATTGCGTTCACCAGTTCCGTGTTTTATGCTAACACACGTAACCCATTAAATCATCTCATTTACCTTTAAGTAGCCTGATAATGCAAGCACCTTACTAAATCACTACCCCTTCATCTGTTAGTTCGCTACTATTGCACACATCACATTATATAGTACTTATTCGTTTTAATCTATAACTTTCTGTTAACAGCCACAGCCCACTAAATTCTTCCATATTCATCTTTTCATTCAGTGTCTTCAAATGTGTGCACCCCATTAAACCATTACTTATGTATCCACAAGTTGTCAGCTATTGCATGCACCACATTAAATTGTTCCTTATTCGTCCACAAGTTATATGCTTTGTTGTACACAACACTACATACTTTCTTCTTCACCTGTCCAGGTTTGCATTAATTAGTTATTTATGCATCCATAAGGTGTCTAGTATCATGTTCATCAAATTATATTGTTACTCATATCTATAGGTTGCCTGCTGTCGCATACACTCCATTAAGTCACCAGTTGTTCATCAATAAGTTGTTTGCTAACACCCGCACCCAACAAAACAATACACATCCATTTGTTAGTTTTCTTCAATGTTTGCACCACATTAAATAGTTACTTATGCATCTGTGATCTAACATGCGCACCTTTTTAAATAGTTATTTGTTCACCTATAAGTTGCTGCTATATGCCATGCACCAAATTAAATCATCATCCATTCTTAAGTTGTCTGCTTACACATGTACTGTATGAAATTGTTAATGTGCACTCCATAATTGTGTGCACCACAATTGTTCCTTACTCATCTGTAAGTTGTCTGCTTTGGCGTACGCCACCCTAAATTCTTATTCAACTATATTAGTTCGCTATGGCACACACCACATTAAATGATTACTTATTAAATCACTACTCATTCATACAATAAGTTGTTTGCTAATGGCATAACCCATAAATCATTATCATTTATCTATAAGGTGTGTCCTAATGTGTGCACCACATTAAATAGAGACTTATTTCACCTATGGGTTGTTTCCTAACATGCCGACTATGTTAAATCTTTGCTTATTAAGTTTGCTAACAAGCGTATTCCAGAAATTGTTACTCATTCATCTATAAGTTGTCTGCTGATGCGTACACCACATTCAAAAGTTTTCCATGTATCTTGTATCCATACATTGCCTGCTACTGCACACACACCATTAAGTCCTCAATTGTCCAGCATTAATAAGTTGTTTGCCAACACGCATGCCCAATAAAACATTACTTATCCATCAATAAATTGTCTGCCAATATACGCATCACATTAAATAGTTACTTGGGCATCTATAAGTTTTTTGCAAACATACGTACCCCAGAAATAATTTCTCATTCATCTATAAGTTGTCTGCTAACTCATGTATTGGTGCACCACATTAAATAGTTTCTCATGTATCTTACACGCATATCTATGCCTTGCCTGCTATCCCTCACACCCCATTAAGTCCGTAATGGTTCAGCATTAGTAAGATGTTTGCTAACACGTGCACCAAATAAATATTACTTATACATCTTAAGTTCTCTGTCAACATTCGCACCACACTATATAGTTACTTTTAATGTGCACCTACAGGCCATTTAAGTTGTCAATCTTACATTATAAGCTGTTTGCTAATGCACGCAACAAACAAACCATTACTTATATATATACCTTTAATTCGTCTGCCATCGCACGCACAACATTAAATACATATGCACCGATATCTGATGCTCACATGACACTAAATAGTTAATCGTTGATCTATAAATTGTCTGCTATTGCATGTACCTCATTAAGTCGTCAAGCTTTTATCATCAATAAGTCGTTTGCTAATGCGTGCACCCAATAAAGTAGTTATTACTAATAGATCGTACTTTGTCTGCGAAGGTGCAATAGTGACTCATTCAGTTATAACTTGCCTATTATCGCACAAAACCCATTCAGTCATCAAGCAATGTATAAGGTGTTTTGTAACGCTTGCATTCGACAAACAGTTACTTATGCATCCATGAGCTTTCTGCCTTGTGCATGCCAAATTAAGCTGTTACTAGTTTATCTGTAAGTTGTTCCCTATTGCTTTCACCCAATTAAATCTTTAGTTGTTCATTTACACATTGTTTGCTTTACATGAGCACCCTGGCATTAAATAGAGACTCAGTAATAGAAGTTGTCTGTCATTGTGAACAGGCCATTTAAGTTGTCAATCTTCCATGCTTCCATGTATAAGGTGTTTGCTAATGCACGCACCAAATCAACCATTACTTATATATACCTTTAATTCGTCTGCTATCGCACGCACAACATTAAATACTTGTGCACCTGTATCTGATGCGCACACTACATTAAATAGTTAATTGTTGATTTATGCATGTACCTCGTAAGTCATCAAGGGTTTATCAGTAATAAGTTGTTTGCTAGCGTGCACACCCAATAAAGTAATTATTACTAATAGATCTTAAGGTATCTGCGAAGATGCAATAGTGACTCATTCAGTTATAACTTGCCTGTTATCACAGGAAACCCATTCAGTCATCAAGCAATGTGTAAGGTGTTTTCTAATGCTTGCATTCGACAAACAGTTACTTATGCATCCATAAGCTTTCTGCCTTGTGCATGCCAAATTAAGCTGTTACTAGTTTATCTATAAGTTGTCCTCTATTGCTTTCACCCAATTAAATCTTTAATCGTTCATTTATACGTTGTTTGCTTTACATGTACACCCCATTATTAAATTAATAGACTCAACAAAATAGAAGTTATCTGCCATTGCGAACAAGTTGCTATTTAAGTTGTCAATCATCCATGTATAAGTTGTTTGCTGACACATTCTCCAAATAAACCATTACTTGTATATATATCTTCAATTTGTCTGCTATTGCACGCACAACATGAAATACTTATGCACCTAGATCTGCTAATATGCGCAGCATTAGTTCCTTACGGATTCAGTTGTCTTTAACAAGTAGATCTTTACTCATTCATCTGCAAGCTGTCTGCTAACATGTGCACCGCATAAAATCATCACTCATTCATTTTCAAGTTGCGCTCTCAGTCTCACGTACCCATTAATTGTTCATCATTTATCTGTAAGCTGTATGCTAATGCACTCCTCCTAAATCATTACTAATGTTCATCTATTAGTTGTCTCCTACTGCGCTCTCCTAGTGAAATAACTACCGGTACTCATTTATCTTTAATTATGTCACCCGCTTTTGCACTCATCCCATCAAGTCATCAATTATTTATATGTAAGTTGCTTGCAAATGGGTGCACCCCATGAATCAATACTTATTCTTCTGTATAAGTTGTCTCCTAACACACACTCCTCATGAAATAACTACTCATTTATCCAAAGGGTGCCTGCAGTCTCGCACACTCCATTAAGTCTTCAATGATTCATCTAATAAGTTGTTTGCAGGCATGCTCAACGCATAAATCATTGCTCTTTTATCTACAAAATCTGCTCCCCATTAAATCACTACTCAAATTCAGTCATCTAAAAGTTGTCTTCTCTCACATGGATGCCATTAATAATTTATCGACAACTTGTCTGCTGCCATTCCAACCCAATCAAATCGTTTTACACTGGTCTATTCATAGTTGTTTGCTAACGCATACACTCCATAATTTCTTACTTGATCATTTTCTCCTATTTTTGTGCTGTTTTAATTATAAATTAAAGTCAAATCATGTTTATTTTTAAATGTTTAATCTCTTCTATAATGGTCAGTAATTATTCTAGTCCATTTATGAGAATTTTATTTACACACACGTGAATAGAATTTGCATGCTTTTTAAATTTTTATATTTCTCTATTAGTGTTATATAGTGCACTTCCATGTTAATCTGTGGCTTCGTTGATAAAGCATTTTATCTGGTTGGCTAGAGTCAAAATTCCTCCCGCATTTACCTTTTACCAGATGAATTGTTTATTTGTGACAAAACATTTTCACGGAAGATTAATCCTGTACTAAAAAAATTTACAGGCAAATTGGCAAATGATTCCTTCTAGCTATTATACACCTAGATCATCTCCTACAAATAAGTCATGCAATAAAGCAATAAATGCTATTTCTTTACATTTTTTAAAGAAGGTGTTCTACAGTGATGTAGAATGAATGAGTGAATGAAATTAATGAATGAGTCGCTTGGCTTACAATCATTACAATGCAAAATAATTGTCACTAAAACCAAATTTTTCCACGTGACAAGTGCAGCAGCAGTAGTAGTTTTACCACCAACTTGATCCTGAGTTAAGCCATCGAGTTATCACAGCATCTTCTCTACAAGGCTGAATATCCTTCCTTGAAGATTTCAAAGTTCCCATGTAGTGTTTTGTTTGTAAGGTCGTGGCTGAATATAGATTGAATAATTGGTCAGAGATATAGACCATCTTAGGCCAACCAGGGGTAAGTAATCTCGCTATCTATAACAAGCACCTCCACCGCCCTGTTTGACAGCCCAGTATTTTGATCAAATTAAAGATGATTAGTTGATTTTCACCGACCTGTTTAGGAATGGTATTACTACGATTCTCAGCTACGTAAGGCACAAAGGAAGTTTTGTGGTAAAGTTTTGACATTCAACTTACCATGTTGTCAAGGGCAACTTGCTGTCTTTTCAACGGTAATTTTTCGGCTTTTGATATTATTCAGAGATAAAGCAAGCAAATCCCTGAATGATGTCAAAATCCAAAAAGTTACTGTTGGAAACATAGTAAGTTGCCCTTGGCAACATGGTAATTTGAAAGTCAAAACTTTACCACCAAACTTTCTTCGTGCCTCATGCAACTGAGAATCATAGTAATACCATTCGTAAACAGTTCAGTGAAAATCGACCAATCCTCTTTGATAAAAATACTGATTTCTCAAACAAAATAAATCCTGTCAAATGAACAGTGTAAGTCATAAATCTGAGGTCCTCATACCTGTGAATATCAGAGCAACATTTCCCTTGTTGGCTGCATTCAATATGTTGATAACTGCATTCAGGCAAGATCAGTACTGTTGATGCGGCTTTCCTCCACTCTCCCCTCAAATATCAATCTATAGATTTTAATACAAAACAGAAATCTGATCAACCTTTATTTCCAGACATTGTCAGAATACTGACAAAAGTAGATTGATTTTTAAGGGAATATAACTATTTCTCATTTCAGGGCAGCATGGGTGAATTCAAAGCGAGTTCCCACTGGCACTTAGACTGCGATGTGTGTATACGTTTGTAGGAACTGTTTGAGCTGGGATTCTTCTCAGTGAAGAGGTGGATTGACAGAGGAAATCTTGTGGAGAAATATAAAAGAAACGGATTGAAAAGTAAGTCAATAGCTTAAGACAGCTTAAAATTTTCACCCCCACAGTCTGGCAGGCTTTAACTTACTTCAGAGTAATTATCATTAGTGTTATACTCATGTTGTTAGTGAGGATTGACTACATATCTTTCAGCCACTTCTTGTTTTGTTTTAAGAACCGTCCTTTGCGTCAAGACACTGAGCTATCTTTGTTCAAGATGGAACTCTGGGGCGTTAAAAGCTGTATCATAAGGTTCACAATCAATGAATTAGTTCACCCATCTGTTGAATTAGGGCAACCTTATTGTAGCTTTTACATACAATTAGCCAGTGACCTCATAATTCAGTTATTCAGTAAGCCCGTGAATCAATCCGACTAGTGTACTGAAAAATAAAGTTGAACTTAATTCATTGTCGTCTTCGTCATTCTCATCAATCTGTGCCAGTGGGCAATGTACACTACATTTGTTGCAAGTTAAGGATGACGTAGTGTAAGGCTGTTATGGCTATTTAAAATTGGGGCGAAATCTTCAGTTTGCACAGATTTTAACCAACATTAGCTTGAAGATGAACCTGCAGTTATCCTTTTGTCTGTTTCAATTCCTAGACTTGGTCTTTGAATTTCTAGAAAAGCTAGGTCGAGTGGTCACTAAACAAACTCTAATTTTTTGGACTCTGCCGACAGGCTTGGAAGTCAGACTCTGTTGGTTGAAGCCATCCTTCGTCCCGCTCCTGTTCCATCGATATCATTTTCTAACCTAAGGCCCAAAAAAGAAGTATTTTAAGTGTATTCAGTCACTGATTTTTCCGATATAAATGAATTCTCCTACTGCCGAGAAAAGAATGCACACGTGATGACATATGGGTCCACACACAAATTAAGTTATTTTTACTTTAAATTATTGGTGTTTTCCTATCAACATTGAGATCAGTGCTTTCAGTGAGGCCACTTTGACATACCTCTCCTTTGTCCTGTACACATTTTCAATGTGGCCTACTGGCAGCCTAGAGACTTCTTTACCAGCTTACAAACTGCAATACTCTGTCAAGAGAACTTTTCACAATTTTAAGAGAGCATAAAATGAGACATCAATGTTAATGAAATGGAATGTTCAAATGAGAACAACTATCAAAGTATATAAGTATTAATTAATGCGCGCTTGCTTATGGCGCGTGCGTGCTCGCAGACTCCAGGTACGGACACAAACATAGAACAAACAGAAAACAAAAAGGTACGCACACAAACACTAGGGCTGGGCAGCCAGATAGGGTAGAGTAGGGAAATGTGGCCCTTACATAAAAAAGCAGGCTGAGCCTTTCATTTGGTCGCAAGGTTTGACCAAGTCAAGAGCAAAGAACTAGGACTCTATAGGGAGAAATAAGGAAATCCAATAGGAAGGTAAGGCTCCAGGGGCATAAACTGGGCATGGGAGAGCCCTACTTGAGCTGTGTGAAAGACAAATGTAAGGTAGAGATAGAGCAGAACATTATTTGTAATTTCACAAATCATTATCTTGGGGGGGGGGGGGGTGAATGTGATCAGCTGTGGAATTGAAGTACAGTAGGTGTGTCAGGTATCCGGCCAATACTGCTGGATCAGACTGAAGCACCTTTCGGGGATTAAAAGCACCAGGAATTTCCTCGATGACTAGTCTGACGAGTGAAGAATATAGAAGCAGTCATGCCTCCAATTAAAACTGTCGAGTTCTCTGTGCATTTAGAAAACCATGTTACTCCACACTGCGGGCGCAGGCTTGTTCCAGTAGAATCCAATGTATATCCAATGACATCTGAAAATGATATAGCGAGATGACACCACTGTCGATTCCTTTATGAACCGCTTGCCTTGTGTACTGCTTCTCAGGAAATGGACCGTAACACACACACAAAAGCGTGAAGTATTTGAGTGACAGAAGTGAGTGGTTCCCCAAAGCTGAAATAGAAAATTCCACTGGTTTCGCTATTTGTTGAGGGAAATATTTGATGGGTAAAAATAGAATCGATTTTAAATCTAGTGATGCTCTTTTCTGAGTTAAAGGTATCGAAACTTGATAAACTGCGCAAAAACCAACGAAGGAAATCGAGAGGCAGATGTTACAAAGAACATACAGGATGATCTGATAATGCGCATCACGCAAATTGCGCGATCTTGCAAATCTGGAGAAAGCAAAAGACAGGAAGTCATGAAGTGTGCTACACAGAAATATCGGAGATGATTGTCATAAGGAGCACTGTCCTCCACTATGCACTAAACACACAAATTGAATTAGGAGATGCGCGTGGATTGACTGCATGCACAAAGGATTAGGAAATAGATCGAACGCGTAAAACGACAAACAGTAAAAGTGAACGGATTCACGTCTGCAGATAAGGTGCAGAAATGAAGTCAAAATGGCGAGTAACAGGTTGAGGGCGAAAACTGAAGGCGACAAAGACGAACGGTAACAAGTAAAACGAACACACGAGCGTATAGTCTTAAGCGAAATAAATCCTTCCGAAAGACAAAAATCGACTGTGAGTTGAAGAATTCATCAAATAGGCCGAGTAGTACATTACGATACAGCCGGGTTGATTGTACACATCAGAGAGACCACGGCGGGTTGAAACCACAACAGGCGTAAATACAGATGAGACTACAATTAATGTGTAGGAGGTAATCACATGTAATCGAATTTTGTTGCAAGAATACCGATATATGATACTTGCGTTATCACGGGTGACCACCAATTAAATGGTGCAAATGTTTCGGTTTAAATTCGGCAAAGATGACAAATAAGAACGAATGAGTAAATATTGTGTTTGCATTATTTAGCATTTGTCAGTGCACGGCCTTTCAGTTCAAGTTCCACTAATTACTGCGTGAGTGTAATACATTGTATATCAGAGATGAATTAATCGTAGTTACGAACCAAGCCAAAGCATAAAAGGCAAACATTGTACGAACTGTAGAGCTGAAACAAAAGCATTCAATAAGCGTGCTAATATTTGGAGAGTAATCATGCACGTCTGTGGATAAGTATTTGTCAAAGCACAACCATTCAGTTTGAAGTGATCCAACAACTGTTAAAACTGTGGAGCTGGAAATGAATGTCATCAATAGGATAAACAAAATATGTCAAATGAGCAGGCTGATGTCTTGCTTTTACATATGAGATGATAGATCATGTTGGATTGCAAAAAGGACGATGTTTCTCAGTAAGTAGATCGAATTGCATATGAAGACAGTCATACGCTCGTTACACAGCGAGGAGAGTGATAACTGCAAAACTGACAATTTAACGCTAGCCGGAGCAGATCAGTGGGTACAGAAATCAACGGAACAACAGAAGCCCGGCGCTCTGTAGCCTTTGTAAGTAAAGTATGCATTTAGAACAAGTAGTAAACTGACATGTGATACCAACAAGAGTAGTGAAGACTGTATGTGAAAGAACGTCAGCCAATGCACAGCCTTTCAGACTGAATGTGAAGCACAACGAAGAATAAATAGGCATTGGTACGGATAGTTTCTGACAGCTGTGAGTGGCAAAAATTGTTGAGTTATTAATTTAAGGATGAATTTGAATGAGTGGGCAATCACACCCATGTGTGAATTGGTAAGAGTGTAAATGTGATCTATTGACGAGGTATTAATAGTAGTTACTGTTGTTGGCAGAATGTGCAATAACCAAGAGCTGTTCGAATTGCAGAGCTCAAAGTGAATCTCGTTGAGAGGTTACATAAAATGTATTGAATAAACATGCTAGTATTTGTCGCATGCACATGTAAAATGATAGAGGTGGATTGCAAAAAAAAAAAACGATGGATGTTTCCAAGTAAATCGAATTGCATTTGAGAATATCCATACCACAGTTACATAGCAGAAAACTGATAATGGCCAATTCAACACTGGCCTTAGCATAATTTCGCTGTAAAATAAGAGGCACATAACAAATGCAACGCTCTGTAGCCTGCACTAGTAAAGGTATGCTGCAAGTGTGTGCAGTAAATGTATGCATATGTAGTGTTGACATGCCATGTACCACAGTAATCAGTTTTAAATAAATTGTTCTGTGGCAGGGATCTGTGTAGTGCTTTTTCGCAAAAGGATGGATTAGCAGATTGTGATTTTATGTGACATACCGACGAACCAAGTGGATTCAAGAACACAACGAGTGAGATTAATTAAAAGTGAAAGTACAGTGAGTGAGATCATGAAATGACAAAAACCTGTGCGACGGTACATCAGAGGTGAGTGGAGAATAAACGCACTAACATCGCATTTGATTGCTTAAAGATATGATGCATGTGATAAAACATTCGAACAGCTTGAGATACCCCACTGAGCAGTGACTGTGAAAAATGCGAAACAAACGAATCAACCACTGACTTGGAATCGGGTTCTGCAGTACCAAAATGAAGCAGGCAATCACCGCTCATGCATCTGTCAAAACGCATACCGCCAGAGCTGTCTGCTCCATGCTTGTGTGGTGTTTCCTCACATGGCAGTCTCCAGAAAAAAACGCCAGTAGCTTTGCACACAGGTAGTTTTTAAACCATTCTCTTTCTTGCAAGCTGTAATACTGATGATCTGCAACCAAATAGTTAGTACTGACATGATGTTGATGATGATGAGGATGATGGCATGAAGTGATGGTGGTACTTGGTGATGATGATGACTGGTTGGTGATTGTGGTTGAAGACGATGCATGTGATACTGCAATGTGAGGGAATGGTTAATGACAGATAGTTACTGGTCAAGAACGCTAATCAGAGGTAGTGGTTGTTCAAAGAGAGTTGTGGTTGGTAGTATGCGTTGAAAGAAAGTTGGTTAGGGTAGTGCTAATCCATTAGCACTAAAAGTCTCAACATACTTGAAATCAGAATTGAAAGAAGAAAGAAAATGCAACAGTACATAAGACAACCCACGATAAACGAAAGCAATGACTAGTATAAATTGAAAGGAGGAATTAAGGAAAGATGATATAGGGCTGGAAAAAAAAAACACGAAAGTGGGAGACAGGAATGAAATGGGAAAAAGCAGAAAATGAAAGTGCAAAACATTTAAGGTAGCAGGTAACGAACAGCTACTGCTTTCTCATACATTCAACAGGAAAATCAAGGAATTAAAGAGGAAATAAGTTCTGAAAACAGTGAAATCGGAAGATGGAAATGGACGTTGAGACTATGTGATTATGTAGAAACATGCCAATTTTAGTCAATTGAATGAGGTATTCAGGCCGGAAAGAAATAAAAGCTGAAAAGCTGTGAAAGAGGAAGATAGAAATAAGGTGGGAAAAGAGGAAGAAATTACATAAAAGAGATGAGACAACTTGAGTAAAAAAGGAAATGCCTACAAATTGGATTCAAATGAATTTGATGACCGTGACAAATCCAGAAAATAGGGGCTTAAAACCCCTTGAAACGGAATGAAATAGGAAATGAAATAATAAAAAATAGGAAATGAAATAGGAATTAAAGAACAGTCACCATGGGAAAGACACCTGCCCAGAGACAAACTGAGGGAAGGAGGAAAATCCATTCGCCATAAATTCGATGGTAAATTTTAGGAAATGGGAAAGAAAGTTTGAGAAGCTATAAAGACCAAAGGACAGATTGAAGTGAAATGGGAAAAGAACAGACAACAAGTGAAAAATAAAACCAGGCAACACCAACTAAGGAGAACCAACAATTTGCCATTATTTGAATAGCGAATGTTAGAAAAGAGGAAACAAAGGCTGCAAAGCCGCCTGGCAAAGCGTAAAACAGGAATGACATGGGAATATCAGAAAAAATAATAGGACATGAGGCCCAACAAGAAAGGGTATTTACCAATTTGCTATAATTAAGAAAGCTAACAGATAAAAGAGCTGTAAACTGAAGCCCAGTTCAAAGAGACGGAAGTAACATCCAAAAAGATGAGGGGCTCAAGGAGTGTACTAAAAAGTCTTGGCAATGACAAAGTTCCAAAACCAGGGGAAGAATATGAAAAACGCTCAGTGTACACAATACAAAGTACCCCGAAAGGAAGGACAGACAACCTCCACGAACAATTTATCTAGGAAGGGCATCTTGTCAAGTTCACTCACAAGTGTAGGATATTGGCAGGTCTCTGCACGCTTCAAACTTTGTGCTAGTCTTGAGTATTTTCTTCACCTCCTCGATACAATTTGGACTCCATTTTTTTCAAATGCCAGCTTCTTCTTGTGATATGGCAGCATCCGTCAGTTCATTGCATCGTTGTAAGGTCTTCCGTCAGGCAGGTCAGCGGGTTTCACAGTTTACTGAACTCTTGTTCAATGTGGACTTTGCGATTTTCTGCTCATAAAGAGTGCCAAACGAATGCGCTGTCAGTTCGATTTCATGTGTGGCAATCATAAATCCTGAATCTTGGTAAGAGGACAACTGTGCTTCTATATAGCTTATTGTGTCTTGTTCAGTCAAATCTTACTAATTTCTGTTCTTGTGTTACGATCCTCAGATACAGTGTCGCTCCCAGGCTTGATCTTCAATGAACTCTTGCTGATACTTCACAATTTTAGTTTCTGTTCCAGCTTGAAGACTACTTTTTTTATATTAAATAATTCAGATGCAACGAGTGCGCGACCAGCCCATGGAACACATGAGCCCCCGCACCACTCACAGTAAGTCTTAACATGCTTACTTACTTATCTTAAGACTACTAAGTTAATTGTATTAAAATAATTCAGTGAAGATGCAAAGAGTGCGCGACCAGCCCATGGAACACATGAGCCCCTGCACCACTCACGGTAAGTCTTAACACGCTTACTTACTTATCTTAAGACTACTCAGTTAATTGTATTAAAATAATTCGGTGAAGATGCAAAGAGTGCGCGACCAGCCCATGGAACACATGAGCCCCCGCACCACTCACCATAAATCTTAGCATGTATTCCGATTTATCTGCAAGACTTAAAGTTGTAAACTTGAAACTTGTGAGTTAACATCTAGGAATTTTTTTTATAGCTTTATTTTTTTTACTTAATTCTAATGACACTGTCCTCTCATGAATCCTCAGAAATTTCCCTTTACTGCATTCTCTGTCTCAGCTATCGTGTATTTCGACTTTTTCTTCCTGTTTCCAATGCTCCTCAGCACAATACTCTTCAATCATCTTTTTCTTTTGGCCTCATTGTTATCTTCAAAAATCTAGGGTTGCGCCTTTCCGTGTCTCTGTCGTTCTTCATTTACACTCTTATTGCAACTCTGCCATTTTCACTTGTGAATTGCATCTCCAGTAATATGCTTTCAAGGCCCCGATTCCGCTTTTCTCTCATCCCTAGTGGCTTTTTTGCACCTCTCAATCCTTCCTTTACACTGCTTTGAGGAAAGTCTTTAGGAATTTAGCCAAAAAGAAAACAAGGGTGGGGGGGGGGGCACAATCGAGTTTAATCATAACTGAAAGAACCAGTAAAGATAGATATTATAATTGCAAGAAGGCAAGTAAGAGCACTCTAATAGCCACAAGAAAAGAAGAAGGAATTTTGCTTTATCCCAGCATTACAATTGAGGCCATCATCGTTTTCATCCACTAACTACTCGTCCACTTCTTACTCAGAACTTGCTGAAGTCTTCCCCAGATATTTCTTTTCAGTTGCTTTGGATGTCATCTTCGCAGCATTCATCTTTGTCCAGTTTGCGATGCACTCTTCCTCTTCTCTGTATATCGCAGTTTAGGATTGTAAAGTAGACCTCCAGGTGACATTTATATTTATGTATGACAGCACACCACTCATCAAACAAAAGAAAGGACCCCTTAAGCCCCTCAGAACATACGAGGAAGTATACTAAGTTAAAGACAGATCCAGCTCAGTCATCCATCCCAGCACCATTCTTAGCTCAGCTCAACTTCCTTCTTCGTTTTTCTTTGCTCTGTTTCCTTTGTACTTCGTTCTGCTTTGTTTTCGTCATGCTTCAGTCTTGTTGTGAACTCCCGCACTGCTTAAGACAGGAGAAACTATTTCTAACACTAATTTAACTTCACGCGACCAGCCCATGTGATGTTAAGCATCACATGAACTCCCGCATCTCTACTGAACTATAGTTAGTTTTACTGATCACGTCTTCGTTAACTCTATATTACCCACCCCGCCCACCCCACGGGACAACCTACTTAGAGAATTCCTATTATGCTGTTAATACTACACCTACAATAATTATGTGCACTATGTTCTTAAGCAAGGAAAAATATTAAAATCAACCTTAAAAATTATAAGAAAACCTTGCAGTCAATGATGAAAGAAGTCAGAAAGCTATGAGCCTACAGCTGGAAAGGGAATGTCGGAAAATACATCATCCTACTTTGAGAATTTCTATTATGCTGTTATACTACACCTACAATAATAATTATGTGCACTATGTTCCTAAGCAAGAAGAAATGTTAAAATAAACCATAAAAATTATAAGAAAACCTTGCAATCAATGATGAAAGAAGAAGAAGTGAGAAAGCTATGAGCCTACAGCTGGAAGGGGAAGGTCGGAAAAATCACATCATCCTACGAACTGACATAAAAAAGTGAATAAGAATGCTGGTTGCAGTGGAAAAAAGCGTCCTAACAAAAGTAGCCAGCAAAACAAACCGGAAAAATATTTCAAGTATGAAATCGAAACGAAAGCTATGAGCTTACGAGACCGGATTAAAAAATAAGTTCGTCGGGAAAAAGTGTAGTGGCTCACGAGATGACAAAAAAGAGGCCCGATGTTACTTCCCGGAAAAAATCGTCAATCCTTGGAAAATAGCTTCAGAGTCGTTGATAGCTGTGCATGAAGGTCGGTTAAAATGAATTCGACCTCATGCTAAATAAGTGTGAAAACTGAGCTCTGAGAAAGCTGAGTTTCTGCCGAATGAGAATGATAGCGCTGGGCGCTTTACCCCAAATAGCAACAAACGTAGAAGTTTCTTGCTATTAGGAGTGTTTCCTCTTAAACGCTGATGAAAGAAACAGAGTAGCACACTTACCTTGGATGTTCAGGTGTATCAAAAGAGGCAAATGATACGTGCCTTGGACAACACACGTTCACTTAAGCAAAATATTATGATTGAATAAATATTACACCCTTTACTTCCCCATCACTTAGAATTCCTGCCAGTTGGGCTAGTTGCCTCAATTGGCTTGAAATACTAGTGTACAGCGTTTAAGAAGTGGAAAACTGAATGGACCCAGGCTGCCTCTTCCCAGTTGCAGAGACAATGATTCTGCGGCTGAGTTGAGGCCATTAGCAGACGAAAAATTCGCAAAAAAGCGGCAACGGAGAAAACGATGGTAACTCACGCAGAAGCGAAGAAAAAAGCAATGGCGGAAACCGAATAACGTCAAAAAAGCTGACCAGTCGAAAAGGCAAAGTATGCCAGCCAAAATAACGGAAAAAAAAGCGGCCACTGACGTTGACGTACCGAAGGATAAAAAGTCAAATCGAAGTAGTGGTTGAACAGTCAAACGGCATCCAGTGTTGAAGACAAAAAGAGCGGGAAAGAGATCACCATTGAAGACAGCTGTGAAGATACCCACGCAAAAATCGAAGGTGCCGGGTTCCATTCAGTGCAAAATTAATTACCTCCCCTTAACTAAACCATCCCCAATAAAAAACATTTGAAATTTGTACGATACCAAGACCATAAATAGTCTTTGACGAGCGTTGGCACTTGAAGTCTCCTCTCATGGTTCATCCAAGAAAAGTTGCACCAGGGAGTTGAATATTCATGGACTTTTCCATGGCGTGGAATTCCTGAGATGCAAAAATGGACTAAATATACTCTAGAGCAGTCCCCCTCACTCTAGAGTATATTTAGCAAATAAACCCCTTCCTGGTTTGCTGGTATATCGGAAGATAATGTCCGCGGCAGATACAGTAGATTGTCTGAAAAATGACACACTCGCCGTTGAAGCTTTGCTACTCTGCCAATTGTTCATTTTTGGGACCATCTATCAGCTGTGGACATTATTCTTGTTATCCTAAGACTCCACCTAACAAGTGAAGTGCTCCAGGCAAAAAGGTCCTAACCGACTTTTGCACAATTTTTAGGTCATTTCACACAATTGCAGCCAATTTCCACCAAATCAACTGCACTAAAATTACAGGGTGAACATCCCCAAGCTATACGGCAAAAAGTAGGGCAATCTGATGAAAAAAAAAGCAGACAAAAATTTACCTGTACTTTCATAT
>BLFK01000843.1:1258958-1281322 GCA_014634185.1 Astreopora myriophthalma | reverse complement strand
CCCTTTTCAGTTAGGATTTTTTTGCTCTGAGCCATTCAAATATAAAAATTTCCCAATTTTTTGCCAAAAAAATGGAAACATTGGGTCAATGGAGATTCCAATTTCCTTTCTTTGTCACTTTGCTTGAACTAACGAAAGCCAAAAATGGCTAAAAAATAAAACTTGAAAAATGGAAACTTGAGTCCAAAAACATTTTTCTGTGTGCCTATTTTTGGTTAAAAAATGGAAAAATGGACATTTGAATGAAAGATGTTCTCATTTTTCATTACAAAAAGAAGGAAAATGGACATTTGAGTCAAAATACTCCTATTTTTCTATTTTTTGCTAAAAAATGAAAAATTGGGTTAACAGATACTCCATTTTTCTGGCTGTCCCTTTGCTTCAAATAACGAAAGCCCAAAAAAGTGGAAAGTATAAAGAGTATTTCCCATTTTTCGTTAAAAATGGAAATTTGAGGGAAAACTGTTCTTGTCTTTTAATTTTTTTCAATTTTTCGTTAAAAACAAACAAAAAATGGAAATTTTAGAGTCAAAATACTCCTATTTTGACTCAAATTTGGGTCAACAGATAATCCTTTTTTGTCCTTTGGTTCAAGTAATGAAATCGCTAAAAATAAAAAAATGGAAATGAAAAAATGGAAACAGAAAAAATACGCCTATTTTTCCATTTGTTAATTTTTTGGTAAAAAATGGAAAAATGAAAAATTGCGTCAATGGACATTTCATCTTTCCGGCTTTGTCACTTTGCTTCAACTAACGAAAACTGAAAATGGTTGAAAAATCCATTTTTTTTCCTTAAAAAAATCGTCCAATTTTTTTTTTTAACTGAATAGAAACGCGCTACTAACCAGGGACCGCGGAGGGGGAGGGGCTGGTAGGGCCGCGGCCCCACCACTTTTTTGTGCCCCAGGCCCCCACTTTTTGCGCTAAAAAGAAAAATAATTAAAATAATTTTTCGATTTTCAATTGTCAGCACTCCCACTTTTCACCTTGCTCCGCGGTCCCTGCCAACAGGTTTCACGAGAGAAGGAAAATTCATCATTTTTTTTTTATCAATGGGAAGCAGATAAACCCCTTCACGCACTAAATAAACTACATGAACTATCTGTGAGGGCGCATGAAAAACGGCGGGGTTTTTTGCGCTGAATGAAAACCTAAATTAACGTCAATTTTTTTTCTGGGGACAGAAGGTAAGCAATCAGGCATTCGTAATTTCGTCATAAGTTACAGCAGCAAAATTCCTTTGAAAGCATGTGAAATTGAAGGAGTAAAATTATGGAATTTCGAAGTTGCACGTGTTCCTTCTCCTTCGGTCGTGCAGATCAAATTTACCAAAAACTTTAATGTAAAAATTAATTAAGGACTTCTAGTAACGTACTTATACAAAATGGTCACTTTGAGCTGATAAACTTGATTTTTTTCGGTAAAGTTAAGCTTACCTGGACTGTTTTTAAAATTTCAAATTCGTCATAGTCAACGCCGCCGACGGGTCGCCACGCGCGAGCAACTTGTTTGCTTCGGCGAGAAAAACATTTTGCGCGGTTTTATCTTGTAACATTTTAATATGGCCTCCTGGCTTCCTGGCGGCCGTAAGGTCTTTTTCCGATCACATTCAAGTCTGAAAAGATTAAATGAGACTTTGTTTTAGACAAATAAATAACTTAAAACACACTGACAGTGTGAGCGCCGGCATTTTCCTTTTTGATGAGATATTAAACGCGCTGCACAACCTTAAAGAAACTTTTTTAATTTTGGGTAAAAATGAAGGAAGTTTAGTTGCATGATTACTATCACCTTATTTTATTGAATTCTCTTGGGTTTTGGACCCTAAATTTGGACTAAGAACTCTCAGTTTGATGTGTATGTTTTCTGGGTCCTGCCGAGAATTGACCACGCGTTAATTAAGTTGTGTTCTCGGTGCTTCGTAACATTTTGAGGTTTTTTTTTTTTTTTTCCGACTTTTAGCATCTTAATGCATCCCTGGGGGTTAAAGATTGATGGAGGTGTCTTCCTAAGAAGTTAACTAACTATATTAAAAAAAAATTCACTAAGAGACACTGAATGAATATTAATTCAAAAACACATGCAGTGACAGTCCGGCGGCGAGAGTCAACAAGTGCACCGGCAGGATTCCAACAAATTCTTACCCTCCATCGCCAAAGAATATGTCTAGTCTTCTTCTGGCACGGTCCACGTCTTATTTGGAGTTCTAGGCGGGTTCCGTTTGTGTTAAAAAAGCGAAAATATGGCCTTTCTCGTCACTCGCTCAAAGTGCGAAGAAAAAACTGAGTACAAAGTTGCACAAGAAGGGCGCGAATTTTATACTCGTGGGAATGGTGGGTTAGTTTCTCCTCTTTCTTCCTGATTGGTTGGCGTAAAATTTGAAGAGTCCTATTGGTTGACATATGACAGCTGCTGTCTGTCAAAACTAAATGGCACTTCAAAGTAATTAGCGGGCATTGGAATGAAACTAAATGGTTTCCAGCCTGGTGACTCGCGTAGGACTGGACGTTACCGCTACAGATAATTTTCAGTGATTTTATTCACCGGTATTTATATATAGTTTTATATATAGCAATTTTTTTTTTTTTTTTGACGAGGTTACTGCCATTTTCCCCTGTTCATAGTCACGTTGGTTTTATAGAGACGCATGCAAATCGAGAATAGAATGCAATGCGCGCGTGCCAGATTTATGTCAACAACAAATGAATTACTACTTAATTGCGAAAAACGGCGACATTGTTTGGACTATTTGTTTTTGCCTTTCGACCGCGCGAAAGTCATGTCTCATTAGCTCATTCCCCACCCCACCCCCGGAAAACCCGGGGCATTTGAGGCGAGTTTGGCTCCGTATGGTGGGGAATTTGACGCAAGACGAAGCCCGCCTGGTCGGGCATTTGAATATCGAGAAGGGCGCCCGGGCCGGGGGGAGGGGGGGTGGGCGCTCTTGGAATTGATCGACACATTAGGACGAGAACGTACTTATTTCTCTTTACACCGTTGTGACGATACCTGACAAACAAGAAAAACAAGCAGATGACAGCTCTCTCTCCATTTGACCCCGCGCAGACTTCTTGAGCAAGCGAGGCTCTTACATACATTATAACTAGGGTATCTAAAAGATAGTAATGCTGAGGGATACATGACGTACATACCTAAACTCGTTCCAAGCCTCCTTGGTTATCGCTTTCATAACTTCAGCTGGTAACCAGTAAAAACAACCCTAGTTTCTTGTGAGCTAACAGTATTTCAGCTTTCTTGGCATGCCGATTTGTCCCTGTGCCATAGAAATTGTCTCTATGTCGTCATGAAGGATGGTGAAACAGGGAATACGGATTTATGCCCGGGCAAAGCCGACCAAACAAAAGTTAGCTGGGGTAAGCTTTTGTACTGTATTATAAATATTACCTTTTAGCTAAGTTGGAACAAGCTAGCTTACAAACTCTTTTGAACATAGGATTTAGAGTAGTTAAATTAAGGTAGTGAGTGCCGACTCTTAACTCAAGAGGAAGGAAATGAAGGGTTTTGAAAGCATATCTTCGACAGGAAAGGTAACATTGATTCAAGTGATGTCTGAAAATTGTTTATTTGATGCAGGTTGAAACAGGTTTGTACGAAACCAACCGTCAAGTACAGATCATTTATAATATAACAGTCACCAACTAGTGGGAATTTCCTATTTCTCTTAAATAAAATTATATTCTATAGATACTAAATTAAAGTGCTTAAATTCCACCACTTTACAGTATAAAATGTTTATTTAATTGAAGGGAGCCTTTCATGGAATTGTCATCAAATTCACATCAGTTTGTTTGGGTATTTAACATGATTAAGAGAAACAAATTTCATAATTTGTTTAATAATTTCTCTAATTGATTTCCAATTTCTTGTTAAACTCCTTTACTCTTGGAAAAAAGTCTAAATTATTTTTTTGTAATTCTTATTTCTGTGCCAGAATTATTATAATTCTTTGTAGCTTGTCAGACACTGTTCACCTACAATCAGGGCAGGACAATTGTTCATATTTTCTGTCACATCCAGTGAAATATTAATTTGTGGAAGATTAAAATGATCTCAATGATTCTGTTTTTGTGTTTAGCTCTATGAAGTTTATGATGACGAGAATGGAACAGCCTGTATCGCCTTCACTGTTCCCAAAGACCTGGCTGATGGCTATATTAACAACAAGAGAGAAGTTTATAAATTTAGGTGTGAATATAATTCCTGTACTTAAGGTACAGCAGTTTAAAATAATTGAGTGTTGAAAGTAATATTACGTAATTGCTGTGTTTTTGTTTTGCTCTATAATTGGATCCTAGAGAAAGTTAAAGCACTTGTAACGTGACTAAAGGGTGTAATATTTTAAGTATTACAGCAGATGACAGGGTTCATATGGTCTTGGAAAACCTGGAAAGTCATGGAAATTTAAAATTTCAAAATCCAGGCCTGGAAAACCTGGAAAATATGTTTTGGTCCTTGAAAGTCATGGGAAATTAGACTTTTCCTAGGACAGTGAATGAATTTCTTTTAATTTTCTTAGCTCACAATTTTTTCAAGTTTTTTTGCAGGCAACAAATCAACATGAAATATTCCAAAATCGTACATGTCCTTAATTTCCTGGCTATTCCTGGTCCTGGATTTTTGTAAATATGGTCCTGGAAAGTCCTGGAAATGATCTGGAATTTTGATGGACCAGTAGTGTATGAGCCCTGGGATGAGCAACTCTTACAATCTGGTAGTAGATTGTTCCATAAGTTTACGGCTCATGGAAAAAAGGAAATCTGAAGTAATTTTGCCAAAGTAATTTTGTAATTCATTATGGTCAAAGTTACAAGTTGCACAACCACTTGAAGAAGGATTGAAAAAGTTGCCGCAATCAGTAGGCATAATACCAGACTTGAACTTTTACAATAGAAGAATGCCTATACAGGTGTATGTATGAAATTTTCTTATACATGTATTATCGTCTATCGTAAAATAAAGTGTTTTATGTTTTTGCATGCAGTTGTTCAAATTGATTTTTCAAATTGATAGATAATTATAGCTACATGTATTTTGGCACATCCCGGGTGTATATACACGAGAAACCCTTAGTAATGTGCATTTAAAGGAAACACCAGCATTGTACACTGTAAAACTGCTAAGAACCAGTTAGTTATGTTAGAAAGTTCTGCTTGCCTTAGAGTTCCATGCAGCCAGCTGCCTAGGATCAATATCCAGAATTTTAAGAACAGCTTTATCAATAGGTTCTATTTTAAATATAAAGTGGCAATTTAATGTAAATATAGTTTACATAATTATTATTAATAGTTTTACTATCAATAATTGTTAACTTTCAGTAGTTTTACATGTCTACTATCTTACATGTATATTTGACTTATAGAAAATATATAACATTGGTGGTTTAGCATGTATTTCGGCTTAAACAATAAAGACCTACTATCAAACATCCATATCACATAAATATAGTAATTTGATTGGGAAATATTGTTGTAACAGCCTTAGAAGAATTTACCTTTGCTTTATCTTTTAAAAGGTTTGACAAGGTGTTTGATCAAGACTGTAAACAAGATGAGGTTTTTGAAGAAGTTGCACAAGGAGTCATAGACAAGTATGTTAATTCAAAAACTCACCTCAAGTAGGTCAGAATTTTACTGGTAATTGATTTTGAACATACATGTAAATGTGATTAATTTATAGTTACTACCATCTTGTTTCTTGTTTTCAGTGTTTTGACAGGCTACAATGGTACAATATTTGCATATGGCCAGGTACTCAGTTACCTGTAATTTTATTCTGCTGTTAAAATCAAATTCATATCTGAAAGATGGCTTATTATACAGCTCTTACATGACTCTCAGGTTTGGCTCTGAAAAGGATGGACATAAATAATGCGCAACACCAAAAATTGTCTCTTATCCTAAAATGTTGTGTCCTAACCAGTGGCCATATTCGTAAGGGTGGTATTTAGTTACAGGGTTCGCACATGCCTTGAAAGTCATTGAATTTAAAAGCTAAAAATTCAAGGCCTTGAAAGTCCTTGAAAATTTCATTTAGTGCTGGAAAGTCCTTGAAATTTGTTACTCATGGCATCCAATCCAGATTGTCAGGTGGCTAATACGATGAAAATGTTTCCTGCAAAGAAGTAGTGACCGAAAATAGTAAGAAAGACCGGTAAAAAGGTATTCCATTGGTTTGATTTTGCACTGCATTGAGTCCTTGAAAAATGAAAATTGTATCATTGAAAGTCCTTGAAAACTCCTTGAATTCTTTTATCCCCCCAAAAGGTTCAAACCCTGTACTAGTTAAGCTGATTTCTGCTTCAAAAGTCACTTCAGTATTTCCCAGTATTTCTATAATAACGGATTGAAGTAGATTTCTGTTTGGTAACTTGCAGACCGGCTCTGGTAAGACATTCACCATTACTGGTGGTGCTGAGAGATATGTGGATCGAGGCTTGATTCCTAGGTCACTGTCGTACATCTTTGAATACTTTGAAAAGGTTAGTGGTTCTTTCAGGTGAATGTTTTGATGTGCAGATTTTCTGGATAAAATTATGTTCTCCCATGAAATAAAGTTCAGTACAATCAAACTATTTTGGGATGATCATAGCCTTCTTTTTTTCAGCACTCAGAAACAGTGTTTACAGCTCACATTTCATACCTAGAAATATACATGGAAAATGGATATGATCTTTTGGACCCCAAACATGAAGCTTCTAAGCTGGAAGATTTACCGTAAGCAGATTGTCAAAAATATACTAAAATTTGGGATTAAGGTGGCTAACTACAGTTTTGAGAGACAATACAATGCAAGCAAAAATTTCTCAAAATCTAGCTGTACGACCAATGGTCAATTTTTGCTTTTTTGATGTTTGATCAGCATCGATCTGCCAACAATGTTTTTGAAACTCTGTAAGACCAATTTTAAAATATTTTTCGAAATTTCCATTTTTTTTTTTATGTTTTCGTTGATATGTGAGAAACTCTTACAGATTTTTGTTTTAACTGGTGAGAATGTTCATTTTGTCAAAAGTTTAAATGGGAAGTAAGTAATAGTAAGCCACCTTAACTGGATAGATAACTAAAGATAAATTTGCCGCTGTAAAGAGGCGTAAAAGCTGACGTTTCCAGCATCAGTTTATCACGGTTGTTGTCCATGGTTTGAGTATGCACGTATTTCATCCGTAGGAAAGTGACTCTCTATGAAGACAGTGACAGTAATGTTCACCTGAAAAATCTTTCCTTGCATCAAGCTAGTAATGAAGAGGAAGGTAAAGAAAGGTTTTAAGTTACAGTTAAATGAAAATACTTTCTCAAAGTGCTTTTGTACATTTTACTGTTCAATGATGGACTAGTCAACAATAAGCGTGTAACATGACAATAGTTCTTTTCATCTGTCTTATATGCTGCTAATTTTGTTCCCTTGTTTGTTTTAGCTCTTAATCTTTTGTTCCTTGGAGACACAAACAGGATGATAGCTGAGGTTAGAAGTTTTACTAGCAGTAGTTTATACTTGTAGTCATGGTGTCTTTTGGTTGAGAGGTCTTAAGTGAAGTCTACAAATTAGTTATTTTACTTTGAAAAGCAGGAGCACTCTGTTTTTATTTCAAAGTGATTGACTTCTTGATGTTTGTGGTTCGCCTCTGGATTGGAGTGCAAATGTGATAATGTTAGGAATAGAGGGTGATTGATAGGAGTGACATGCATATTTCCAGTTTCTTTGATTTAATGTTCACTGTTTGCAGCACAACTTTTACAATAAATTTGATCAATCATTTTAGAGCGTTATAAGAAAGCAAAACCTTCCTGCCTCACTAGGCATTTATTGCTGGTTTATATTGATTATGACAAGACATAAATTAGGTTGTATTTGTATTTATATAATAACCCAAGTTATTCTCGCATTTTGATTGGTTCTTGCCTGTGATCTATTAGAGGACAGATGCACGATTGATGTCATAATTACAAAGTTTTTCGCTTTCACGCGTACGAAGTTTAATTCTTTATTATATAAAACAAATGGATTCCATGTTGCAGTGCGTCTGTTCAGTAATAGATCACAGAAGACGTCAAAATGTGGTAAGAACATCAGTGACACACTCGGCTATCGCCTAGTGCACCACTTTTTTGTTCTTACCACATTTTGAGGTCATCTGTGATCTATTACTGAACAGACGCACGGCAATATGGAATCTATTTGTTAAATATTTTATTATTATTATTATTATTATTATTATTATTATTATTTGTATGTAATACAGGGCCCCTCTGGAGACCAGCTCTTAGCTGAATGGGCCACCCTGTTTAAATAAAGTTCCATTCCATGTAGATCTGCTTGAAAACAGACATGGATATTTATGCTGTTCCATGTTTCATCCACAGACACCCATGAACCAAGCATCCACCAGATCACACTGTATTTTTACAATCCACATCTCGTCACGTGATCCTGGATCAGCTACTATACGCAGAGCTAAGCTGCACTTGGTTGATCTTGCAGGGTAAGAGCTACATGTATTGTCATTACAGTATGTGCTTTTGAGGCAAATAATGAATTCTTTCTTGGGAGTTAATTCATTCACTCTAGGGCTTCTTCGATGCTCAAAACTCAGTTGGAGTTAAGGCGGCAGTAAACATGAATTTGAATGAAATTTTAAAAGGTTTACAGAAGGGATAAAAGGAAGAAAATTAGTTTTGAAATACTAACAGACAGTTGACCCCCACCCGAGAGCATCCTAGGCTGGAAGGGGACTGTTTGGGTGTGTACATGTATATACTGATTTCAAACCTCAAAGTCTGGTTTGTTTGTTTTTTAAAACTACAGTAAATCTTCACTAATTCTTATTTCTCCAAATTTCACTTCTCTTTTGAGAAAAACTGCCTCCTCCCAAATGTACCCAAAACCATCCAAAACACAGCAAAACATTGATTGTTGTAATGAGCAGAGGGTTTTTGCATTGCTTGAAACACAAACAAGATATCTGCATTAAATCCATTTGAAGCGGTGGAAAAACAGCTTTAAGGTTTTCCTCACCTTAGGTGAGCTATCATTTTTGGTACTTGCAGATCTGAAAGAGTTGGGAAGACAAATGTTGGTGGCACTTTACTCACTGAAGCCAAGTATATCAATTTATCACTTCACTACCTTGAGCAGGTAGGAATAATAAACTTCCAGCCTGCTTTTCCGGGATATTGCCTGTCATTTGAATTCATGGGCTCTCTTTGTTATCTCATAGGTTATTGTGGCATTATCAGAGAAATCAAGAAGTCACATCCCATACAGGAACTCCATGATGACTTCTGTTCTAAGGGACAGGTAGAGTGACATTCGTTATTAGAAGAAAGAACTGGCAATAGATGCTGATTAAGAGTACAGGTAGCTTGAATTCACCGTTGATAAGTGTTAATAGGCCATTTCCGAATTGCTGTTTGCCTCTGTTTCAAAGCGAGTCTTGGTGCTAAACCATTCAAATGATAATGAGTTTGATTTGCATGAAAATACAAAACTCATTTGCATTTGAATGGTTGTGCACCAGGACTCGTTTTGGAAACGAGGCAAAGAGCAATTCGGAAATGGTCTATTTACTTTTATTCCAGTCTTGGGGGAAATTGCATGACCACAATGATAGCAACCTGTTCACTGGAGAAGAAGAACCTCGATGTAAGTAAGCTAGCTTAGCTATAGAGAAAATTGTTTGAGCTTTAATCATACTTGTGAGTTTACATGTACATTTAGAGCTTGTGGCTACAATCCTGGCCAGAACGTTTGAGACACCCCTTGGACATTGTTGGGTGTCCCAGGTCAAACACTTCTTAAAGGTCTTGTCTAGGGCATGGACTTCAACAATGTTCGGGGGGTGTGGAGTAGAAACTTGATAAGTTTGTTTTTGTGAGTGGAAGTTACAGGTGACACGTAAATTATACTCCAAAAATACAATGGAAAAGGGGTGTGTCCCCAAACATTTTGGCCAGGATTGTATTAATAGGCCATTTTTTTCAAAGCAAGCCTAGGCTCAAAATTTTTGTGTAGGTAATTAGTTCTACATTTCATACAAATGGAAGCTAAGTATGTTCATAAGTCTTCACTTTAGGAATCGCTTTGAAAAAGAGGTTGAAATGAATTCAGAAATGGCCTAGTTTCTGTGTCGAGGATTGATGTATTCATTGCACATTCCTTTCTAGGAATCTATTTCGACGTGTAGATTTGCACAGCGAGTGGCTTTGATTAAGAACGATGTTCTTTTGAACGAAGAAATTGATCCTAAACTGGTCAGTTGAGTTACTTTATGTACAACAATCTTAATGATTTTAAGAATTTAATTAGCTTTTGCTCACATGTTTTTAAATTTCTGTTTAGCTGATAGCACAACTCAAGGCAGAAGTACAGAGGCTGAAAGATGAACTGGCAATGGCCACGGGCCAAGAGTACACAGGGGAACTAACAGAGGATGAAATGGACAGGTAGAAACAAGGATTAGGCTCTTTGCTTAAAGCGAAAACAACAGAAAAAAATGTCTCGCGTGCATATATTAGAAGTGGCATCCAAAGTATAAGGCAAATCGGAGCAAAATCGAAACACGGTCCAAAATAGTCAGAAAATAGTTTTCCCCTTGTTGTATTATTGGTCCGTCTTAGACCTTTGAGTCACGTGACTCCTTCCCTAGAATACGAATTAGACTGCTCAGAAACGTGCTTGATTGGCCAGTTCGATACACTAGAGATAATTTATGTATGATAGTATAAACACATCTTGTTGTTCACCGCAGGTTGCGCCAGATGGTGAAAAGTTACATAGAAGATGCTGATCCTGAGGCAGTCCTGAGTGTGGGTGCAGACATGAGAAAAATCAACTACTGCTTTCAACTTCTCAAGGTTAGTTTCCCACGAGGCTTCTTTCTACTGGTAACAAAATGTGTGCGACGTTTAGTTTCGTCAAACAGTACCTTGCTTAGCAGACGCTTTTATTATGTGAGGTGTAAGAGACGAGTTGTTGGTATGAGCGTCTCGCGAGAGAGTGATAGAGTGAGGCGCTGGAGTAAATTCTTAGGGGCGTGCATTGGAATGGGAAAATGCGCGCGCCCCTAGAAGTGGAGTCGACTCATCTCGCCCGCAACGCTAATCCCCGCTCCGATAATCTCTGACAACCAAACAGAGGAAGAAATTTACTTAGGTAATGGTGCTCAGGAAAATAGAATTTTACGTAGTTTGCGTAGTTACGAATTTTGCTCTTATTTGTTCTTTGGTTGTTTGTTTGTTTGTTTTTTTAATTGTGTACAGTGTGTTGTTGCTGTTTCTTTTTCCTTGATGCATTTGTCGTAATTCCAGAGACACGTTTTGGAAAAAGGAAACAAGAAATCATCACCACCCCCTCAAAGGTAAACGTTGTCAATTCTTTAGCATGATACCCAAGCTTCCGATTGTCAACAAGAGATTTACGTATTTGTGCCGATGTCATTTCTGGAGGAAAGCGGAACCTCCGCGCATTCTGTTTTAAATGTGATATAATTGTGATGTATCTTGTGGTGGGGGAAAAGCAATTTCCTGGGGGGGGGTTAAGCGTTTTTAGGCGTCTCGGGAGAATTACATTAGGACGCGGTAGCGAGAGGTGGGGAGGGGGGACAGATTCACGTGACCCGACCTCCAGAGGCTTCCGTCCTTTTTCCGACTTTCGCGCGCACTGGCATTGAGTTTATTTTCATAGCTGTTTTTGTTCTCTTCAGTAGGACCCCGGTGATGAACGGCGGACATGATAGCAGTTACCTGGGCAATCACACTGAACTGAGCAAACTGAAAGAACTCATCAGACAACGAGATAACGAGATAAATATCCTTTACCATCGGTTTGAAAAAAGGTACTGGTTTAACAACTGGCTGTGTTGTGGCTGTATGAACTGGTTAACAAAGGGATATGTCTTGCTTGAGTCTTGACGCAACTTTGCATCGCGAGCTGCTACGATTACATTTTAAAAAATAAGCTAATCAATGAGAAAGTAAAATATAACAGTTATCTAAGGATGATGTAAAAAATAACCGTGACTCTGTTGTCTTAAAAAATAATCCTGGAGATCTCTGCCAAAACCTTAAAGAATACAATTCATTTGACGATATGCTGTGCTATTTTTTCTTGTAGTAACTAAGTCTAACAGCGATAGTAACAGTAACAATCAAAGCAATAAAATTAAACTGCATTAACCGGTTGGAACTAAAAGTAGTCTTCTGCTCTCACTGATAGCTTTTCTCCGAACAGGAATAAACACTAAAGTCGTTAAAAATGGCAAAAAAAAGGAACTGTTGGACGAAGTGTAGTTGTTCATAAGTAAGCTGGGGCTAAAATATAACAGTAAAGAAGAATAACAAGAACTAACATGATTGAACTCTTGTGTTACGTTTTCGTGCAGTCATTGCCTCGAAGGAAGTGTAATATTTCGAGAAGAAATGTGTTAATAAAACAAATGTCGATTCTGTTAATTTAAAACCAATCCTCGTCTTACATTTACCCGCGCTTGGCACTGTATCTCTGTCACTTGTTTCGCCCTTACTGATTCGCTTGCACTTTCCCCGCCTAACGTTTCTCCAATACCCTGTGTTTCTCAGGATAAACTGGGAAACAACCGGATTGACTAGTCGCTGCGCTTTGCTAGCGAGCGGGACAAACCTGTTTAAACTGGATGAGTCGGTAGAATTTTTCAAGTGTGATGTAGACCGCCACACCCATCTTGAAGCACCATACGCGGACGATGCGAGGTTTATTGGACAAATGGATCGCGAGGCCACCCTTACGCTAGCAAAACTGTCGGCTGATGTCGAAATTTTTTCTCTGAGGGAGTTAAAACAGATACACAGGCGCTCAAGAGTGGCAATTGAGGCTGGAATGACCAATAATATGCACGTTCATAAGCGAATCATGAAACTGTTGGAGAATCACGTGGTTATTGATACGGAGGGGCAGAGACTGCGCAGATTAGATGTCGCTCGTAAAGAAGTGATAGCTAGCTATAAAGCAGCTTTAGAACGCTGCTCAAGCTGTCGTGACGGGCTGAGAGAGGCGGAGAGACAAAAATTGAAGGCTGAGGAAGAGTATATGGAGGCGATGATGGAACTAAACAAAGCCGAACAGGAGAAAAACAATGTTGTTTCTGTGATTGAAACGCAGAATGTTAGCGGCACACGACGAAAGAGGACAACTTCGATGTAAATGCTATAGTAAATCACACTAAGTTTATAGTTTGCCCTTTTACAACCAAGAGAGTCCGAGAGAAACTGGACAATTTTCACTTCAAAGGAATAGTGTTCCTTATTGGCTTAAACCAAGCAATGGTGCGATAGTAAATTTTTCACAGGTTTTCAGTATCAGTATCAAGGATTCTCCTGAATTCTTATCGTCTTTTATCGTTAATGAATACAATTTCTCGTATTCGATATTGCAACATATAAAAGTAAAAGCATGACAAAAAAGGCTTAAGTGTGCTGGGTACGAAATTGAACAGTCAAATTTAAGTACTAATCGCGAATGTTTCTATTAATGGTTTTATTAATAATTTTTGAGGTGATAATCATAAAATGATATTTTCGCTTTTTTTGTCAAAGAATATTAACCGTGAACTTTTGAACAAAAATGATATGAAATAGATGACATGGTACAGATGTAATCCTTTAACAGTGTTTGATTTGTATGCCTCAAACTATAAAACGTAGGGAATCTATTGCGGTTTACCTGGCTTAAAATCATTTCTGATTCCCCGTATTTTTTTCCCGGCTTCAAGTTTTCCCGCGGATTGTTCGCGCTAACATAATTTCCCGCGCTCGACACCACTTTCATTGTTCCACGCCATTGGCACTCGTTTTGGTCACATGATTTCCAGCCGATCGCACTTGTGACCGGTTGTGTTCGGTTGCGTATTTTGGTTTTATGATTGCCCGCGCTTGGCACTTGTTGTACACCGGTTGCGTGGCACCCGCTGCATGCTTGTGCTTCTCGCTCTGGGCGGTTCATCGTGCTTGATGTGATTTGTGAGATGAGACAAAGTCGATTTAGTTTCTTTTATGGCTCTCTGAACTTTCTATGGGATTGAGCCTGTTGAAAATTAGTCACCCGTTACAATATGAGCATTACAATATGAGATCTGTATGGGTATTTACAATGGGGAGCCGTATAGTACGTTAATTCGTATTCTGTATCCAAATTATGGAATGGTCATTCAGTAAGTATAATACAAAACATTAATTAGAGTAACACTTACTGTATCGGGAATTACGGAGGACACATGTGACCTAAATTCTGCGTTTCTGTTACCCGTCACCCGCATGTAATATCAATGAATTTTACAAGTGAAGTTAATGCGCCTTAACTTAGGCTCAGACATTTTAGTTGGTATGCTAAAGAAGGAGAAAAAGCGCACCGCTGACTTGGAGATGTCCGCAAGGCAAGGAGGGGGGCGATTCCATGACGGGATGGACGTGGCACCAGATAGGGTGAGACGGAGCTCTAGCCAGTCCCTTACTGACGATTCAGAAAGCGAACTGTCAAACCAAAGATCCACCAGCAGAGCAAGGGTGAAGAATAGACCATCCTCTGATACGATGGAGGTGTGAACGGTGAATTCAGTCCTTGGTCTGTGCTTAGATTTGAGCACCCTTTCTTTGTTTCAAGAGCCCCTTGTTAAGCCTATTATTGAACTTTTCGTAGAATCGTGAACATCCGCAAGCATCTGGTGAAGACTTAAGTCACCATAGACCGACGTCTGCTTACAGAAGAAAGCTTGGTAAGTACAATGGGTTATCAAACAATCAGACCATCAAGCGATCGATCCATCCATCCATCCATCCAGCCATCAATTATTCCATTAATCGATAAGCCATTTTCTAAACGTGTCGGGGTGTGGATCTGAATTTTCGAAATCTATTGAATTGTACTGAATTCAAGAATTCAATCTTTCAAGTGAAAGGGCATCCAATTATTAACAAGTTTACTGACACCCAAACTTTGAATGCTTTTCCGCCCGAAAAGTATAGAGAAGTGATAACCGGAACTATGCCTGTCATTTTTGGCGATCTTAGAAGCATACCATTGACTAATGCTTGAATGCTTTATCAGGTGGTGGCCGGTTTGACCTTTCAACCCAATGAATTTTAAATATTCGTATTTCATATCCAGACCCCACTCGCTTAGACTAAGCCTGGTCGGATACAAGCCTAATTCGACAGCCTAGAGGTTAGAAGAGTTTAGTATGGTTTGCACACGCAGTTACTAAGTATTCCTTTTGCATTCCCTCTTTCAGATGAGATGTCCGTTGGTCGGAAAGAAGCTTTCGAGACTTTTCGTCGCGACTACGCACACAATGATACGATTGAGGAAAATAAACAGACCCTTAAGCAAAGGTTAATGACTTATTCATAGGATTGTCAATTGTAAGGTGGACAACTGTTGTCGCTTGGTATCCTATTTCAGTCCACATGTGCATGTTTGTCCCTTTAGATACGCCGAGGCCAAGAGACTAGGAGAACAAGTGAACAGCTCGCGACAAAAAATAAGTAGGTTTTGCATTTTGAGACAATGATTTTGAAATGATAAATCTGTACATGGCATTTTTATTTTTTTTTCTTGCAGACTCGATCAAAAGTCAAATCGAACAGCATAGGGTTCGTCGTTCAATGCAAGGTAGTCCAAGACTATTAAACTATTCAATATCACCATGGCATCTATTTTTGGATGAGTCAAAATCTTGTGGTTATATTTTCAAGGTTTTGTAAACGGAACCGAGGAAGCTGAGGATGTTGATCCAGTAGAGCAGAACTTGAGACGTACAATAGAAGAAGAAAAAACAAAGTGAGTCTTGAAACCTTGTTTTCTAAATAATTGTCACTGGGGATTATTATTCGTTTTTCCTTGGTTTAATGGATGAAAAAGCAGTTTCTGTTAGAAAGAACAATTTATCTGGACAAATCACTCGTGCAAACTGATTCTATTGCCGTAAAATGGGACGATTTGAACCACACTGAGGGTGCATTCGATTGGCCTTATTCCGGAATAAGCATACGAATATGAAGGCTTCTAAAAATCACTCCTCGGAGAATTTGATGTTCTTGGAATACAAAGGAGACTTTCAGTTTTTACCCGATGCGTTTCGTTCAAATCAGGTACAAGGAGAACTTTACACGACTGCGGTCTCTTAAAACTGAGATCGAGCATCTTCAACACCTTTTGGAGAAAGCGAAGGTCAAGATGCAGAAAGATTTCGAAATCTGGTGGGCAGAACAAGCATCCTTTAGTCAGGTAAGGAATCCAAAACTAGTTAGGTAAAATTGTTGGTTGTATATCTCGACGGTAATGCTTTCCTTTCGTTTTTGTTAAGGCCCCCAGTGAAGTCCGGGCCGCATGGAAAACCCCTCCGATATCCCCCGTCCGTCCGCCGTCTGCCTCAAGGAGGCGTGACCCCGACCCGGGTGGTGCGTCCAATCCTGCAGGGGAGGCGTCGTCCCGAAGCACAAGACCGGGAAAATTCGTCTCCAAACTAAGAGCCGAAGCCCAACTAGCGTCATCTGGATTGGCGGCTGTTAACAGGCCTCTTCACGCCTCCAGTTCAGACAGTGGTCTGAGTAGCTTAGCAGTAGTTGCTGCTGCGACGGCTACCGGTGATCAGGGAAGCTCAGTACATGCTGCACAGGGCAAATCAGGGTGAGGATTAGACTGGGTGGCAATATGACTTGAATACTGAAATTAGCACATTACAGAAATATGGAAGGACTTGGTATAGACTATTGTAGGTGCTTTCTGGGGTTGTATGGTGAGAGAGAACATAATAGCAGGATCAGTCTTAAAGTTTATCACGAGGAAAACGTATCTCATTGGTTGAACTCAAGCAATCGGTGAAACCAATCTGTCAAGATGTTTTTCGTTAAGTCCGTCGCATTTTTTCTTCCTTGTTGTGATTAGCCCGAATTGTTAGCGTCGGTGTGGGATTTTTCCTCTGTCTAACCGATGATGTGTACCCTTACTCTTTCAGTTCCGCTAGTGAAGTCATGTCCGGCTCGGGATCAATCAAGCTGACAGGTGATAGCCGAGCGGATGCCGACATCTTAGCTTTCATCAAAGCGAGGCAAAACCTCCTACAGCAGCGAGGTAGGTAGCCTTGTTTTTCTCGCGGACTGAATAATTTGGCGGCTACCTGAGTTAAGCTCAATTTAGCTCATTTGGTTTATTGCCATGGTACCAGCGCTGCAGGCAAATATGGAGTTGTATACGAAATGATCGTATGTTTGTAGTGGAGATATGAGGCAATTTAACTATAGAATGATGATCCCAGTGAATGGGGCTACTTAGCAGCTCTGATGGATCCAGGAAAATAATCAAGGCTTGAACAGGTGTGCGATTGCGCTACATATCGTCGTGTTGAAATGCGGAATTGAGAAAATTGATTTTTAAAGAACGAAGTATTGAAACCTTGGAACGTTTTGTTTTGTTAGGTCACCGCTAGCAGTTAGCTCTCTAATACTGAGGAGAGGGTTAGATCACGCCCCGAGCTAACGCCACCTCAGGGCCAAATGACAGGTCCCACGCCGCTGGTTATGTGCAAAAAAAACGATCGCACATGGCTTCTTCAGTCTATCGTTGAACAGGGCGATAGAAATGACACCGCTTGAGCTTCGCCCTCTTATGACAGCAAGACTGAGACGACTTCCCCCCCCCTGTTAAGACTAAAATTTCCTTAGGGTGTTCTCAGGTACTGTCCTACTGTTTCACTCAAGTGCTCACTAACACAAAGGGAGGCGAAGAGGTGGCATGACAGAAAGACAATACGCCATAATAAAGAACAATGTTTATATACGAAGCATGTTGCCACCCTTTATTTACGGTTCTTTCATTTGCTTTAGTATTTTAATTTACACATTCAGTTGGTTCTCGTTTTAATGTAATAAATTTACAAAAAAGCTTACATACATACGTATTCTAAAACGCCTCCATTTCAGAATAGGCGAAAAAAATATCTACAGAATGGCAATATTGTCTCGTACAAAAATTAAACGCAACCAAATTAACTGAACAAGTACTAGAAAGTTTGACATCAATTATTATTATTATTAAAACTAGGGGTTTCTATTTATATATTCACCTGTAATCAAGGGAAGTTACGAGATCTTTTATAATGACGTTAGTAGTTACTTTCGGATGAAGCTGAAGCAAAATTTACGCAATCAAAACAGACCGCAAAGTCAAATAATTAAGTGATTTCCTACGTTCGGGAGGAAGAGATTCACCTTAGACAGTGAGATCTCAACCTACAAGACGATACGTCGCACGCTTTGTTTACTGCTCTAAGCGGGAGCGGCTCGGCTACAATAAATTTATTTTTCTTATTTAAGTTTATTTCTTACCTTTAAAAAACCTAATGCTTTTGCCTAAAACACAAAGGGATCAACTTAAAAAATATAATGCAAACCATTTCAAGGGTGCACGAAACACAAAAATGATACCTATCAAGTATACGTGAAAACCTACTTTGTGGAAACCCTCAATTAATTTTCTTACTTCTTTGACTATATAATTTAATTTTGCAGTATGTCCTTAAAAAAATTACTTTTTCGAATATCTTACCGATTACAACGAATTCAGTCCCGTTGCAGAACCGATACCACGAAAGTTCAAGAACAGCTGGTTAGGTGCTTCACTTGGAAAATACTGGATAGTGAAGTGCGCGACCGCTACAGCACTTTGTCGCCACTTAAAATGAATTGTTTCGAGAAATCGAAACGGAATCAAGTTTCATTTGGGATTTGAGTTGGTTTGCGTATTCACAAAATTAAAACTGGCCACAACTGCGTTATGAAGATGTCAATTATTATATACAGTAGATTAGTTCGGATGGATGTTACCTGAGTAATACCCTGATCATAATAAGATCTACAAAGAAAACCCAGTTTTCCTACGAGGAAAAGACAATCGGAGACATTCAAGATCACTAAATAATTGCAATGGTCGGTAACTGGGACATTTGTATCCCCGGTGCAAAGGTCACTAAGCCTGTGCCCGTTTCCGGTTTTGTATCACGGAGCTATAGGAAGTTTGACACCCCAAACCTATGCCACACCCTTCCCCTGGGCTGGAATCAAGTCCATTTCTCTCGCCAACACATAGTTAACTAATTTAGGGAGTAATTATCCGCCTGTACTATGAGGCTCTGAACTAAATTTATATAAATATACTTTACCTTTTCATTAAGCTTCCTCTCCATCTATTTCTACTCTTTGAATATTCATAATAACTTAACAATTACAAAGTCTTAAAACTTGGTTGCTATCTTCGGCGAGGCTCGTTCGCGTTCGGAAACATTCTCGACTCGCCACCCTTGCTTCGGAGGCGCCGTTCGCCTCCGACCCTTCATTTTACTTAGTTCGTCGCCGAAAACATCTCCAGTCCGAAGCGCAGAGATTAAATCGTCAAACTCGCCTCTGTTGTCTCCAGTCGCACTGCTTTTTCTGTTGTTTTTCTTCTCTGGTACTGAATTGTTGTGAATGAGCTTCTTCGCCGCTGACCTTTGTCTGTCTCGTTCTTTTTGCTACATAGAACAAAAGATAAATTTGAAACCTAAAGTGGGCTGCTTCGAAAATACTCTCCTCTTGTAGTGCTGTTTATTGTCTTGTATCAGGTGGATGTAAGTTGAGAGTTTATGGATGAAATCCTAAATGATAATGGCATTCTAACTCTTTTACCTCTGCCATGGCTTTCGCTTTTCTCTCTTCTGCGTCCTTCTTTTTCTTCACTTCATCATTCTGATGTTTGGCTTCCTGTGTAAGAGCCAAAAAGGATGGTTGTAGATAAGTTCGCTGGGATCCAAGACGTGTCCCCTTCACTTGTAAGAAAACAACTAAACCAGTGACGAAAACTTACCGCAAAAGAAACCAAGAAAGCAGAGAACAGGCCAAAAAACTCGTCGGACTGAAACTGTTTGGGATCTTCTCCAAACATGGATACGGCTTTGGCGTACTAAAATACAACAAGCAGTATGTTAAATGATACATGTAGCAGCCGGCCGTTAGGCTGATTGACTGGCTTGTTGGGGAGTGGCCGACTAACTGCGAGACACCTCTGTTGTTGTTGTTGTTGTTGTTGTCGTTGTTTTTTTACCTTGCTTTTCATCTCTTTCCAAGAATCGTCCAACTCGGACAGTGAGAACTGCGCAACTTTCACAAACGAACCCATGGACTCAACGAACTTGTCTCCATGAATGCGTTCCTTCTTTTTCTGTTGGAATTCCAGCTCCTGAATAGCACAAACAAGAAACGTTCTCGTAAGTCAGTTTCTCCTGAGTTTAACCTTTTTTGGTCTTGGTAACTCTTACCTTCTCAACTTCCTTGAGTTCTTTTTTGACGGCTGCTGTTTCGTTCTCTAAATCGTTCAGACTAAAACCAGGAAAAAGCGAAAATTTCAAGGTACTGCCTTTCCCTTACATGCTGTATACTCGGCCGCTACAAATCGTTCAGTTTTATCAGTGTTCTGCCACTTACTTGACTTTTGCAGCTGTTCGTACGTGTGCTAGCTCTTCTTCTAGTTTTAGGACTTCGGGATACTGAAAGAAACAAATTCACCAAAGAGAACTTAGCAAGCCACGCTTTCAAAAAAGAGTCAAAGTTATTCAATTAGGCGTTACCATTGGGTCAAAAAGCTATTTTAAATGCACAGGGGTGCGGTCCTCCAAAGTTCCGAAACTTTTCCGGCCCAAAGAGCCATTTGTCAGACTGCGATCAGCTTCTTCTGAGCTGCTTTCAAGATAAGAGGTAAAAGTTGTATGATCAGATTTCACGGAAACGTGTACAAATGTAATGACACCCGAACTGAGGCACGAAGTTTCAGGGCTTTGGAGAAACGCACGCTAGCCGTTACATGAAAACCGGAGCAATGCTTTTACACTTACTTTTCTTTCTAAGACCATGATAAGGTAGTGGAGAAGAGTTACTTTAGAATTTGCGCTGGATTTGGTATCGATAATACGGTTTAAGCTAGCCAACTTGAAACCTAAAAAGCAATGAAACACTTAAGTTACAGAAAGTAACGCCGCACAAATTATTCTCCATAGGGAGGTCTTGCTGCTGTAATTCTTTCTCCGACTTAGAAACAACGTCTACCTGTTTCGAACCCAACGTTCCGCAATATGAACACGGAAGCATACCACACTGTTTTAAACGATCCTTTGGCCCCTTGAAAAAAGAGGACACCGTTCGGTCGTCGCTTTGTTAAAACGCAAATTAACGTGTATTGCAAAAAGTCATACACTATCTGAAAGAAAAGACAAAACAAAATACCCTAAAAAGACACATGAGAAGTAAGCTTCGTATACAAGTATCAAAGCCAAAATTCTCACCGGAAGCGTTTCCTCGCGCTCCTCTGTTCATGTAGTTACCAAAGGCCAGAACAACTTCCAGTAATATCTTAAGCCTTTGACTTCTTTGAAGTTCTTTGGAGGCTTCTAACACGGCTGTCGAGAACAGATGAAGAACAGTTACCCCGTTTCTTGGGCTTGACGAGCGGATTGTGAAGCCAATCACTTCACCGGCTCAACAGTCACATACAGCAGCATAAATGCTGATCCATCGCATACCTTGTACTCTTGGTTTAACTTCACCCATTCTCTCGGGGAATCGTTTCTTGCAAAACAGGGACTTGAGTCTTTGCTCGTAATGAACAATTCTGCAATTAATTAAGGCACCTAAGAGTGGGTATTGAGCGCATAAAACACAAATAGTAACATCAACTGGTGCGTCAACTTTTCCGCTACCCGTTAACACCCATACACCGCGTCTTCTCTAGGTCTCTTCTCTGTGTCGGCGTGTTGCCCCAAGGCTTCACTAGTCTTTTCAAGTACAGAAATCGCTCTCCAGCGCATTTCACAAAGAGTGCAATTTCTTTCTACTTCTGGCCCAGAGCAAATCGTCTTTGTGCTCAGTTACGTCATTTTCTGCGTTGCATGAATGTACCTCCACATAGAAATACACTTCTCTTTATTAAGTTTTCTTGTGAGTTCTAAGACGCCGCCTTACCTTGACATATCATAAAGGAATCTATCGGCTCGAGCAAACTGATCAACGCTTTTGTTGTGCGCATTCAGCAGATTCTTTTCATCTGATGTGGGGACATACTTCAGAAGCTGCAAACAAACAGACCTCCTTGAACGATTATATACGATGCACGGCTTTCACGTGTCAGACGGTGCCCTAAAATGTTGAGTACCCCACGTTCAATATACCACCAATATTCAGACATGACTTTGATCATTTAGACACAAAACAAATCATTTAGACACAAAACAATCTACAAGGCAGCCCCCATGTTCACATTACAGAGAAGTCTGATCTTTCCGTGATTCGGGGG
>BLFK01000843.1:1225778-1258948 GCA_014634185.1 Astreopora myriophthalma | reverse complement strand
GGGGGGGGGGGGGGGGGGGGTAAACTCGATGTCACAGAAATGAAGTAGACAAATAAAAGAAAACCATTACCACTAGCAATATTACCTGTTCAATCATGTCCTTTGATAGCTCATCATTTTCATCAACAGAGAGAATAGCATATGTTATTTCTTCATCCGTCATCTTCAACTTTGTAAGCAGAATGCCGCAATTCTAAAAGGACAATAAGAACAATAGTTGACTGAGAGAACATCGAAAGAGTTGACATGAAAATCTCTCAAGATCATCCGCACCTGAGCTCGTCTGCTGTCAATCAATGAGAGTTCTTTGGGTCTTGATACACTGTCAACAGCATCCTTGCTCTCTTTCTAAATTGAGTGAAAAACTACACATCAGTGTTTTATCAAGGTGTAACAAAAAGTCTTCATGGAGACTATCTGCCCTTCGCAATCTTATAGCATACAACATATATCAGTCTTGTCTCAGTTGTTTAAAAGGTGGATGGCACTGTCCAGCAGATAATTGGGGACAGTTCGGCAGGACATTCATACCCCCTCCAGGAACAGCCTCTTTGGTCCAGACAGACCCCAACCCAATAACTTGAAAACTGTAGGATTTTCAACCCACTTCTTAAAATTACTCACTTCCTCCACAACCCGGTAGATTGACTGGGTCGTTATTAACTTTTAATGGGAAAACAGTGAATTAGTAGTGATCAAGTACTTGTTGCCACTTTCTCAAAGTAAACAGGAATGAAATACTGGGCAGATGGGGAAAATCTGCAGCTCAGAGCCCTTCATAACAGACCTGCATTGATATGAAAAGCATGACCTGCACTGTATTTCCCGCTGGCACAACAAAATTTCATACTTTTCATACTAATACAAACTGTTACCTCTTTCCTTTGGTAAGCAGAGAACATTCTGTCAAAGTCCTCAAAATCCATGACTGCATACACCTGAACATTGAAATAAAAATCCCAATCTTAGAAGGAAAGGCATTTTTATACTAACATAGTTGAATCTTTTGACTAAGAGAGTACAACTTTGTCCAGAGGGTCTCCTTTTCCTGTCCCTTGGAGCAAAAGAAGACCGGATAAGAATCTTACCTTTTGATCGTCAATGTCTGTCCAGACTGTACCTTTAATTTTCGACTAAAACAGAAAATGAATTATTTTTACACAAAATGGCACTGACTCTGAATGCCTAATCTTTTAATTCAAAAGCTTAAGCAAAGGCATTTTGGCTAATTACACCCTAGCTACATGTAACAATGGCAGGGTTACAGGGTTCATACCCTTTTTTGGGTACAAAATTCCAGTACTTTTCAAGGATACAATTCACATTTTTCAATCAAAGTGCAAAATCAAACCAGTGGAATAGTTTTTACCAGCCTTTTTTTACCAGTTTGCTTTGTTACTTCTCTGCCAGTAACATTTTTGTCATATTAGCCCCTAAAGTACTTGAGCTGGATGCCATGAGCAACAATTTTCAAGGACTTACAAGGCCTTGAACTTTTGGACATGAAATTCAAGGACTTTTATAGTGTGTGTGATATATCATATCCTAAATTCACTTGATAAATTTAACTTTGTGGCACAAAACATGCAAGTGTATCACACAAGTCAAATCATTTGTGTCAAATTTGTAATCAGATGCAACTTACATCAGGTAATTTAGACCAGTTGAATGACTTGAGAGGTTGAGATGGCTTAGGCACTTTCTTATTTGACTGCTTATTGAATCCAAAAAATCCATCTGTTTTGGCTCCAGGGGGGGGAGGAGGTGGAGCAAGCCCACCTGGTGGGGGTGGGGGTGCAGGAGCCCCTCCAGGTGGGGGTGGTGGTGGAGGAGGAGCTGGTCCTCCTGGGGGTGGGGGAGGAGGGGGTGGGGGTGATACACCAGTCATTGGTGAGTTCTTGGCTGCTGCCACAGCACTTGTGAGGTTGGCAATTTTAGCATCATCAGGTATCGACGACCCAACACCTTTGAGCATTTCCTCTAGTCTGAGTCTCTCTTGACCAACACTTTCAATCTTGGAAATTTAACAAATCAAAATCAGTTAGAAAGCAGTATCTTTGAAATGGTCAAAGATACAGGGATGAAAAGTATATTGTGTTGGTGGAGGCTAGGCAAAATGGACTGTTTGGTAAACTGTTTCTCTTTAAAGCCAAAAGGTGACCCACAAGTTTCTAGCGGTGGTAAAAAAAAAATTTGCATCTGATGACTCCTACCCAATATGTAAATGCTGTACTTTTAGGCACCCAGTGAAAAGTTTAGGGTAATGAATAACTGCCCTAGCATTTGATTTGCACTGCATACTGACACAAAAACACCCTCTTCACTGCACTCTATTTCTTGGGGTTGCACACTGAATACATTGGCTATATAATGACCCATTTACCACCTTCAATGTAATTTTTAAGTCTTCTTGCACTTACCAGTACCACTGCTTCCTCTTATCAAAATCAGATTCCATGGAATACATACCTTTGAGTTTGCTTCGTTTAGTTTGGCTTCTTGTTCATGAATTTGCCGCATGGCTTCCTCACGCTCTTGTGCTTCTCTTTCAAGCTTAACAGACATCTTATCAAATGCTTCCTTCAACTCTTCCTGTATTGAAATGGTGCAAGGATAGCACAGTTGGTGAGTGGGTGGCCTTGGTGCAAGTGCTGCCGAGTTTGATCCCCGGATCTCGCATCCTTGTTTTGACTTCTTTCCTTTCTGTGTAGCTTTAAGTAGTTTTAAATACCCTTAAAACAGAGCACTGAAGGAAAGTGGGGAGCAAAATGAGTGCACTGTCGGACCTCAGGTTTGTCAGTTGAGTTACTGTTACGAGTTATTGATGTGAAATATGGTCGCTTTACTTTAAATAAAATCAATGCAGGAAAAATGAGCGATGTTGTATGAAAGATATTTGTGATGCAATGATTGCTTAATAATGAAAATCACTTACTAATTCTTGTTTCTTACTTTCCACCTCTCTTTCTCGCTTTTGAAGCTTGGATTTTAGACTTTCAACTGTGAGGACAACAGATTGAAGGTAAAAAGTTACATACAGCAGGAATAAATATGTACTTCAAACTGTTAAGCCTAATAAGATTCTCACCATCTTCTCCCAACTCCTCTCTTCGCAATTCATCTTCCTGCAGTAATCTGCCAAAATAATATTCAGTTCACAAAGATTCAAAATAAGGAAGTTAAGTACATTGTCATTCTGGAACGGCTGTTACATGTCAAATACTAACAGAGCAATTCAAGCAAATTCACAGCCTGTAAGTTCTGCTCTCACTGGACAATTGTAGCTCTAGCACCTTAAGTTTGCTTCAAGGTCAGAAATTTGTTGATATGCTTTGTATGAAATTTTATTAATACATGTTGCCCCAGTCTGTCAACTGCTGAAACAACACTTTTTCCTTACGTGTCAAGAATATAATTAACGTTGATGTCAAGGGGTGCAACATCAGGATCACTGCCATCATCTTCCTGAACAGCAATCTGCTGAATGACTCTGTCAATTAACTGCCAAAGTCGTCGTGCTACGCCGTGATCACCTGCAAGACAAAAGAGAAGGTGCTAATGTTCAGAGATGTCACTGAAATTATAATGTAGTATAACATTCTTAACACTGGAAATTTTGGCTGTTCAAATTTCAAGAGTTGGATGGGGATTTCCTCACTTGGAACCAGAAGCATATGATGCAGAATTGATAACAGGTGTGGGTAAGCTGATGTGGTGCACAGCTTTCTCCTGAGAACATCAAACATGCAAGTGGCACTTCGTAGATCAATGTAAGGCTACAGAAACAAACAAAAAAAATCTTGGAATTAAACCAGAAAGTATATTGTTTATGCAAAACACACAATAGTTTATTGAACAGATCACTGTTCTCAAATACCTGGCCATGTCGCTTTGAAAGTTCTTTTTCATCATCATGTCTTACAATGTCAAAAAAGTTCAAATGTCTGAAAATGAAACAGTCCCAATAAGAGATCGGTACAATAAGGCTTGACATGATAGTTGCTTGGCAATGGGCGAAGGTCCCAGGTAGGAATGGAACCTATGACCTCCATAACACCAGTGAGCTACAAGAACTCCAGGTTCTTAAACAAAGTGTCCAAAATGGTCTATGGCCTTGACACTAAGGCTTATGTATATTCCCATCTCAAGTACAGGATTAGGCCAAAGTACATGTGCATGTAGCCAGGTAGAGACAACAACAGATTATGATACGACTACAGGGTTTAAACCATTTACAACTTTACTGAGTATGAGGCTTATTCACTAACCTATCAAGGGTTGCATTTTCCAAAGTACGTAGCTTTTCAATGACTGGCTCAATTCCAAGCATTAGAAACTCAAACCGGAGATGAATACGAAATTCAAGGTGCTCCTATAAAAACCAAATCCATGATTAGATACTCAACATCTCTTCCCTGATTAGACAGACACCTCCTCTACACTGTAAAGCTAACCAGCAGTTGTCAGTTAATACCAAGGAGGATGTTCAGGACAGTCAGCCATAACAACTCACCGCACCAGCGCCATACTTCAAAGCTGCGTTAATAAAGGACATAATGGCAATTTTTAAGTTGAACTCCTCTCTGTGGTATCCAGTTGTGCGATCCAAGTCATTTATCAAAGTCTGAAATGGAATAAATGTTTAACTTGAATCTGCCACCGTAACTGCATTTGATTCACAGGCTTGTTCTTTCCCACGACAAATAGGCAATGTTAGGATAGTGTGCATTGACATGTAAAAGCATCATGTAATACCACTTTTGAAATACTGTGAACAGCTAACTTTTTTATGTATTGTTTCAAGAGCAGAATATACTTGTTTGTCTCAAATAACTATAGCATTCCCCATGTAATTCAATTATGTTCAGTCCTTGAACATCAGAACATTTTGACAGCTCCACCTCTGTTTCTGTAAATCATTGCATTAACATTTGTTTTCCACTAAGACTTTTAGTGTTTTTGTTCCTACTAATATTGTTATTAAGCCTTTTCATTCCTTGGAATGAAAAGGAGTTAATAACTTATCTTAATCTTAATAACCTATCTTACTTGTCACTTAACAGAACTGATTTCCCATTTTTGTGACCAAAAAGGAGTGTTTGGCACTTGAAAAATGCGCCCCCCCAAAAAAAGCTGTTTACCATAGCTACACTGTATACCTGAAATCTTGTCCTTTCTTCATTATACTTCTGAAAATGAGTCATGGCATCTAAAGCCTTCTTGTGGCCTCCAGGGACAAGACAGACAGCTCCTAAGATCTCTAACACTGTAATAATACAATAACAATACATCACTGCCTTATAAACAATCTCTAGGACCTAGTAGGGAAACAATAAAGCAGCAGAGAATTAACCAAATTAACCAACAGGTTGTAATGATGCTTTTAAGAGAAGCTATGATCCTCGCAGTTATGAACACCATTTTAGCAATTGCGTAGAGAGGCCTGAAAAAATTCAGGACTTAAACACGGTTTGAACCTGTGACCTCGCGATGCCAGTGCAACGCTCTAACAACCTGAGCTATGAAGCCACTGATGTTGGGAGAGCTGGTCATTTGTGGGTTCAAATGTTCCCATAATGAATGAATCAATGAATGAAATGCATCATATATTGAACTGCGGATATGAAATCAAGTGAAGCTATGATCCTCACAGTTATGAACGCAATTGGCTTCTCTATGCAATTGCTAAAATTGCGTTCATAGCTGCGAGGACTATAGCTTCACTTGATTTCATATCCACAGTTCAATATATGATGCATTTCATATATCATTTTGTTCAATGATGCTTTTGTCAAATTATGATCATGGCAGTGCAAGTGAATATCTGCCTTTGCACAATACATGACTGACCATTGATATTATTCACACTATATAACTGACCTTGTATTTTTGTTTTGATGTTCTCTGTGCTCATGCTCTGAGCTATAACATTTATACAAGAAGGATGGGCCAACACATGTGCTCTTCCATGCTGCAAGCAATAAAATCAATTTCTTCCTTTTTGTTATAATGATACCGGGCTGTCATTAAAGCCCACCGCGCACTTCAGCAAAGAGCTGAAGAAAGTGCCTCATGAGGCAGTTAGCTCAGCCATTTCTCCTAGTGTGTGGTGAAGTTTTTGGTGAGATTTTCACCTTGCGAAGCCTTGAGGGAAATATCAAACATGTTCAATAGTGTCCTCAAGGCCTTGCGAGGTGAATTTCTCACCAAACCCTCCCCACACACTTGAGGAAATGGGTGAGCTACCTGCCTTGCAAGGCACTTTACCCTGGTCTTTGCTCATGTGAGCAGCAGGCTTAAGGGCTGTTACAAATATAACCTTTTATGGCTTAGTTCACTACAGATGGTAGAAGCAAAGATGTTGATTGGTGTCTGTGCACGTTACCTATGTATTTCACTGATATGGGTGACGACTGCTTCAAAACTTAATGACAGCCATGATGTTATGTCCTGCATGTGGACAAAATGCTTTCTTACAATGGACTGCCAGACAGTCATTTTGTTTACTTAAAATCTTGTAAGAAAGACTGACTTGTGAGAAGCATCACTGAGTACTAAATGGGACACAGCCTCACTTGCAACCTTCACACATGCCATATGTTTTAAATGATTTATAACCCTTGGAAGCCTTGTCACAAGTGTACTTACTGAACTGTTCATCAAAGCTTTAAAGCATCCTATGGCTGCAGTGTGAATTTTGCTTTGCCTGAAAAAAAATAATAAATATTTATAAAATAAATGAGCCAAGTACTTCCTTTCTACACAACATATATAGAAACAATGATTGATGAAACTAACAGATTGAGAAAAATACACTCACCTTGTTTCAAAATCCATATTTTCCAGGAAATCTAATAAGCAATCTAAGCCTTCTAGTTCTATGAACCTGTGAACAAATCTGATAAATAAGAGAAATATTTAAGTGGTGTTTGTTATCAAGGGTTGGTGCCATACAGTGAGAGACTGAAAAATGGTTTGGACATTGCAGCCCCCACCCCACCACCAACCAACCCATCCAAATCCCACCAGCAGGTTACTTATACACTAGGCTCAAGTTGTTCAGAGGCTAGATAACTTTTCCCCATTCAACAAGTCATTATCCAACCTATACAATCATCATTTTCACCAAGGTTTTTTTGCCAAGGACCTCAGAGTTTTGCAGTCATCTTGTTCATGTTTTATATACTGGTAATATTAGTAACGTAAGGTGGAGAACATGAAAAAGAGCCAGGCAAAGTCATGGCAAGGTTCAGGTTGTGTTCACGGCGTGTCAGCAGTGACAGGCAGTTATTCTGACAGTTTCTAATCAGTACTTGTATATGGGAAGTAACAACTACCTCAAGGCTTGAGTCCTAAGTGCAGTTTTGAGTCCATCAACCAGTTTTGTTCTGGACTCCACTTCTTCATCACCCTTAGAAACAAACACCTGTTAAAAAGAAAGATGAAGGAATTGAAACAATCAGTACTGCTTGTTTTTTGTGACAAAATGTGAAAGTTAAGCCGATGTATGGATTCATTCATTCTTGAACTGGTTTATAACAGTCAAACTGTGGATGAGGAATATAATAATTTTGTGTAGATCAGAGTTTACAAGGCTGGAGGAACAGATTGTTTAGTGAAGGAATAACTACTTACAATTCTGTAGGGAAATCCATACATGCACCGGCGACGGCTGATGAAAAGTGTCCGTCGTACTAAATTGCATGTTATATATACTGTAAGAAAGCTAGTTACTAGTTACCAGACCTTTGTGACACAAAACAGTTTCACATAGTGTGCAAATCAGTTGTTAACATCATACATGACAAAAGAAGTTCTAGTTTTCACTTACAGAATGGAGACTTCTTAACTGATCAATGTAATACTCTGGGTAGCTTGTTGAGCTTAGCTCTTGTTGTTCCTGAATTTAAAAAAATAAAAATAATAAAAACCATTACGCAGAAAAACACCAGCAATCAGATGGACTCCCATCTGGTTTAGACTCTCCATCACACCACAGCAAAAGTAAATTCTAGTTAAGCTGTTTTAAAATTGCTGCCCCCCCCCCCCCCTAACAACTCCCTCAGAATTTCTACTGACCAACCATGGGGCCAGAACAACAGTGTCAAGGGGAACAGATTGAGACAGAACAGATGGTTATTTTTTTCCGAGACAATGGTTTGTCTTGTCACAATTAACAAAACAAGATGAAGATTTTCACATAATTCAAACACAGCTCACTCAGGTGAGGTAATGCTGTCTTAAGCATGGCTTGATTATAAAACCATACTTTTTTCAATTTACTGTTAGCAATGATAGACTTGCATCAATGACAGTTACGGTATCAGAAGATCTGTGTAAGTTTCAATTTCTATGATTCAACAAGTGATGCTAGCTTTGCAAAAACTTTGCAAACATGCAGCTGGGTGTTAGAAGGTGTCTTAAATTATGCATATTCAAAATGCAAATCACTCATTCAGAACTTACTAGAAATCCTCCAGAAAAAAATAGACAAGACAACACTGTTCCTTTTATCTAACAATCCCTATTGCCATAGCTGATTGAAAAATCAATCATTTTCAGTGAAAAAGAGCCAGGATCTCTATCAAATGTGTCCAATTATGAGAAGTAAAATTTGCACTTTTTTGACACAAAACTCACTGAAACGTGAAAGGCATTAAATTTTTAACACTGGCTGAATTAATACTGTGTAAATATGGCCTCGCTATATATCATGCAGAGAATCAACAGGTTTCAGTCTGGAAATCCACTGATTCTCGATTTATTTTTCCATCTCGCTTACCCTACCTTCTTTTTGGATAAATAAAGCTGCCATTTTTTCTCTGGTGGCAGTTCAAACATAGCTTTCTTGTGGACGGCTGTAAGGTCAAGCTCTTCCTAAAAGAATGAAATACGGCACAAATATTGATAATTAGTTATGGACGTCTACCCTTTAAAGCTTTCCTTGAATGAAATATTCGTACAAACAAATACGTGTTCTGACAATGTACGGTTAAAATTGAATAGTACCGTATCCTATTTTTTTTCCCAATACATCGAAATGCATTCTTTCAAGTTTTTTATTAAGCTCATAATATTGTTGGCTTGCAAGACTCAAGACATCCCAGCTGCATCCATAACAATTGCTCTAACTAAAGATAGCAAGGCATTTGAGAACTGTAGCTGTATTATTTTTTATCACTTTAAATTGAACAGAAATGTTAAAGATATTCGATAAATATTGAAGATATTCGATTTCGAAATATACACAGACGAAACTTATTTACGCTTGTTCGACCCCTTGACAATTGATAAATACACTTAAGCGACAGTGAACGAGATTTGATCGTTTCCCAACGATCGATGACTGTAAAGACAACTTTATGGACAACTCAGAGCTGTGAAAAGTCGAAAACCAAATGAACTGAAGTAGAGGCATAATTTGTTGGAACCATAATCTGAACATCTGAAAGAAGTTGCCGAAATTTGACTCCGTATTAATAAGAAAAATTGCCCAGACCAGACGCGAGATCGAAGTAAGATGGCTATCAGAAATTTCCGAGTATATAAGTCGTGTAATTTTTGAATTGCATAAAAATCATCGATTGGGGAAACTGTAAATATACTGAAGTGAAATTGACGAAAGGACTTTTCAGAGTCATCAAGGGTGAAGCAACCTAAAGATTAGCTAGGCCACTTGAGAATATTTCGCTGCAACCTTTAAAGAAAGAATGAAATCTTCTTTATTTTACTTTCAGAAATGAGAAGATTTACTTTTATTTCTAAAAGATTAAGAAACCGGCGACAATTTCAACTCATGGCACGTGTTTTAATTATAAACAACAAATTCATTCTTGAACTGACACCGCCTCCACGTCTATTCAAAGAACAGTATTGCACCATAAGAAGTAGAGAAAGTGAATTAATTTTGATCCTGAGTTAGCCAATGTAAACATAAAACTTTAGAATTTACTTACCACAATCTCCGCGAACTTAGAGTTGAGTTCGCTCTCTTCTGGCATTGGTTGAGAGAAGTCTTGAAGGAACTGCATTCCCCGTGGATGATCAATGCCATAGCGAATTTCGCGATGGTTGGAACGGGAACCAAAACAACCAACACCACGCTGCTTTCGAGGCATTTTATTGAGCCAGTGCTATCTGTCCTCATGAATCATGTGTTTACTGTGAGAATCAAACCTTTTCGGTGACAACTGTCCGCGTTATAACCGAAAGTTCGTCAGTCCCTTCGCTGAATGAGAGACCAAAACAGCTCTTCAACCAGCCACTGCAAAGGGACACGAAATATGACTGTCTGGGGAAGGGGTGAAAACCAGCCCGACTCGACACATGCTCGTAGGTGCTCCGGATTTCGGAGATTTCAAGAAAAGGATGAGTTTTCAATAAACAAAACTATGAATTCATTGAAAAATAAATTTTGGAAAAGTCAAAAGTAGATTTACACGACCAAAACATACATTTGTACTTTCCTACGTCTCCTCCCCAGTGAGGAAAGAATTGTCTACCTTCAATTGAGCTTTCAGTGATGGTCTGAGTCTCTTTGATTGGCTCTCCGTCGTTCTGCTGTCAATTTCCAGCTATCCTCAATTTTTGCCGATGGCTATGAAGCTAAAGCGAACAAAACGGTGATTCAAAGCAAGTCTAGATAAGTAATACTTGACTAACAGACCTGACTGGCATTATTGGAGTAATTTCGTGACAAGGAACTATTTGAGATGCTGATGTTATTAAGCCCACTTCCGGAACTGCTAACTTGACACACCTTTTGATTTGAAAACAGCGGATGTCGAAAAGGTTCTGAACCAAATTAAAGAAAGACTGAGGTCCGTAACTCCCTACAAGAGATCATCAACCTAGCTTGATGATCTCTTGCTCCCAATCAATAAATCAAGGAGCTTCAAAGTATTTTGTTGGATTTATTTGTCTCGGACGTAAACTAGTAATATTTGCATAGTTGCTAAATTAAGCAAAAACACGTCGAGCAAATCACGCAAGCGTCAGAAAGCACGATGCGTTGTTGTTGTGGAGGCCTCGTTATGCGCATGTTGAGATACACGCTGCACTTGGTAACCTGGACAGTTCTTAAGAAACTAGACTTGGTCTCGTAACGTAAAGTGGCGTAACTGTTTACGCTACTTTCGTCTATGGCCTGAAAAAGAAATAAACTAATGTCAAAATTCTCGAAACGTCAGAATCTCTCCACCCCTCCCCCTCCGCTCCCCCCCCCAAAAAAAAACGCTCCGCTCCCCCCTCCCCCCCAAAAAAAAGAAAACGCGAAAGTGATCATTTCCTTCACGGGATTCTTCTCGGATCCCGAAGTGTTTTGTTCGGCGTGTGTGGTCACTTTGAACATCAAAAAACTGGCCGTCTGAGAGTGGCCACACACGGCCGAATTACTCTCAGTTTTTATTCACTCAGTAGGAAGTTAATAAGCCCGACAAAATTCTCGTCACGAATCCCAAATTGATACTTCCTTGTATAAAAATAACAGCAATTTCCTGTCTTTTTTGTTGTATCAAGACAGCAATAAAAGCCCAGTTTACTTTAATTAATAAATGAAATGAAAAATTACCTATTTTGGAAATTACCAAGCCATCAAGTGACACTCGCGGGAGGTGGCATTTCAAGTTCACCACGTGTGACTGGTTATTAAGATTTGAGCGGCACGTTTAATAATAATAACAACAATAAGGAAGTGGTTGCCCAGTCTCCCGAGCCAGGGGCTCATGTATGAAACAATCAAAGAAGCAAATCAAATGTCAAATATTGGTTTTTGAAGAGAGGGAAAAACCGGAGCACCCGGGGAAAAACCTCTCGGAGCAGAGAAGAGAACCAACAAACTCAGCCCAAATATGGCATCTAGTCCGTGAATCGAACCCGGGCCACATTGGTGGGAGGCGAGTGCTCTCACCACGCCAACTCTGTTCCCCCAAAGTGACTGATCTAGATCGCCGAGAAGCGACAGTAGACATGATAATCCGCAAATGGTATTGCAAGATATTTCTTAAGGCAATCGGTGCTTTCCTTCAATTCGAACTGTGCACTCGTATCCGTTTTGTGAAAGAAGCTTAGTCTAGCTGTCCAAATATTGTAGCCATACCTTAGTCATAATGCGATTAGAACAAAAACTATAGTCTCTCATTTAAGTTAGGGCCAATGTAACTTTCATTCCAACCTTTCCGACATAGAAAGGTGGCGGAGAAATCCCCCTCCCCTCCCCCCTTTTTTTGGCCCCCTGTAACCCCCAGCGAAAATCTCTTATGAATACCAAAAGTTGTATGCTAGGTTTGAAGATGGGAGACGAAAGACGTAATTAAGATTGAGGATCAGGAAAGATCATTGTACACTGGATATGTTAAAACTGATCAGGAATAGGCCAGGGTTATCTCGTTATCATACTTTTTGAAACAGACACATGACAGATGTTAACAAGATCCAATCATGAAACGTTTCGTGCCTCACCAGACGTTAAACGGTAAGCTGACATTTCTACGACTTAGAGTGTGGGCAAAATCGGATCAGAGACAGTTGGAGCTTAAGAAAACTAGATTAGTTCTCCGCAATAAATGCCTGCTCAATTTGCAATTAACCCATGTCAGCCGACTTCACCCTGCACACAAATTTCGACGCAGATCGAGGAATCAGTGGAAGCTTCGAGCGATAATCTGCACATGACCTGTTAACTGTCATTCAGTTTGACGTTCACCTGCAAAATGACGACACATCATTGGACGTGTTTTCCCATTATATTCAAAAGAAATCCAAGGCTGTTTTTTTAGTATCGGCAGCACTCATCTACTGGAACAAGCGGAAGGAAAACTGTTATCGTTCGCTTCTTTTGCGAGCTCGTTTCTGAAGTCATCCCTTGTGTTGGAGGGCGAAGAAAACCGCCATTCCTGTTAATATTTTCTTTGTTTACTGATCCTCCTCTCGTGACGTTCCTGCCCATTCTGTCTTTATTCAAGACGCCTGGTTTCCTAAGCAATATCTTGTTACAACCGAAAGAGGCCCTTCGGGCCTCACCGCGGGTTCGGTGTTGTTCTAATAGTGGTAAAAGGTCTACTTTCCGTTTAGAGTGAACATGGCCTACATCCATGGTTTGTTTTTGCGGGCTCATTGGTGTTTTCAGCATAAACGTTGTTTCCCCTTTGACGTGAAGGTCTTTCAATTTGATTGCAGACGTGAGCGACAGTGTTCTTCTTTGTAAAATGCTTTGTCTGATAATAGAAGATACATCCTGACTATGTCGTTTCCTGAGAAATAACGCACTTTTCTTCTCTAACTGGGAAGGTATTTGTTTACCTTGTGCCATTATGATTTGGGTATTTTTTTGCCCCCGGGTCCACACTCTACCATCTTTGTTCAAACGAAATAAAAACGCTCCTGGGCTTGCTAGAGATAAACTTCGCTGACTAAGCTCCAGATTTTGGACAAAACTCGCAGCTTCTCTTCTGTTCATATTCACATTCTTTATCTCTCGCCTGTGAAGCCTATTACGGACTCCTTTGTTGCAAGCATAAATGTTCATTGGATTCATCTGGATCAGAAGGCTGTAACCTCTGTGTGGATGCCACAAGCAGTTATTGTTTTACTCGTAGTGATCATAGAAGAGCGATGATTTACCTTTTATCATTGACATGGGGATAAAACTTGATTCCTCGTGACTTAACGCCCCGCCAAGACTAGATTGTCGACTTGTCTGAACCCTTCGAAGTCACTGAAAGCTGAACCACAGATTTAAAAACAAAACGCAAAGTCATGATCGATCCAGTCTACAAGAAATCGCACGAGAACAGATGTTGCAACTTTACGACACAATTGAAATTCTAAAACAAACATCGGTCTTTTTTGATTGGTCAAAAGTGAACATTATTGGTAAAAGGAGAAATTACAAAATGAAGTCATTGGAACACGGACAGTAATAATCTAAAACATAGCTGAAGATGTTTTTGTGTTATAAAACAGAAGTTTGACGCATTATTGACCGGAGTTTTTCCGTTTTCATGTTCCGTGGCTGCTTGAAACAATGGTTTCACTGAAACCATTGAACAGGAAATAGTCCTATTCTTAAGAAGAGTTGGTAGTTTGGGATCGCACTGACTAGGCGAATTCTAAAAGTAAAGGCGAAAAAGAAAAGAAACATTAATGAACTCTTGAGCTGTTTCCTAACAAATGGTGATTCGCCTTTGGTTTAAGGATGTTTGAACTTAAATGGTCACTCACTCACACATTAACAGAGTCTAAACTCGAGCCCACCTTCCTTTTTTGTTGCTCTGTTTTGTTGTCCTGGTTGGTGAGTGGAGTTGCTAAAAAAAACTCCCGGCAGGAAACTGAGTTCCCTCACAGTATAGTCAGTTATACGAGTGATAATGTCGTACCAGAAATTTGCGCTCTAGACAAAATTGTAAACGCCGGAGGTCCATAACCCAGAAGTCTCGATCTGGAATGGAATGCAGCCCATCAGTTATCAGCTAGATTTGTGCCATGATTTGCATTTAGCACGAGCAATCCCCCGTGCGGCCCTTGGTTGCGGACCAATGAGACGCGTTGTGGTTTTCAGGCCCAATCTGATTGGCCATTATTTGGCGGCACCTCTATTCTAAATTTAGATAATACCGTAAACTGATGGGCCGAGGCCAAATGAGACAGATCGAGACTTTCTGTAAACGCATAATATTTTATTCAGTTTCAGTCAAGATGTGTTCAGCCATTGTTTGGATATGACGTCTCTGGTTATCGTTTGCTCAGCTTTGTAGCTCTGACAACTTTTCAAACAAATTATTCGGTTCTGTCATTACTAATGCATAGAAAACTGAATAGAGATTTCACCGTTGACATATTCATAGTGTACTGAAGTTAATAATTCGTTAATCGTGGACATTCACGGTTTTATTGTAGTCGCATTTGTTATTGCGCTATAACCGTCAGTCCCCCTGTACTGAGGTAAGGAATATCACGCCTTTGTATCTTTGTTGCTCTTATTATTGCAGCTCCTTATAGTACAATTGATTCGAACAAAAGTGGCTCTGGTCTGAGGGCTATATGAATCATCCACATAATAACAGAAAATAGTAAAAGCACCTTTCTTTAGTAAACATCAGAAAAGATCTCCCCTAAAAAACATTGTCTACCGTCAGTAGTAGTTCTGTTTCGGTAAATGGCTCCGTCACAGCTTACACTGCAAACCAAACACGAACGCGCACCCATTTTCCAAAAATGATAAAAGAGGATATCATCCGTCATTTTGTTACCTCAAGCTCAGTCATTTCAGGTGATTTAACTACTGCATATTGTGCATATCTCAATTATTGAGGGCCGAAAAAGACACCTGGAAGCGAAGAGAAAAACAATAAGAAAAGAAAAAAGACAAAGCCACGGAGACACTAAGACAACAGAAAAAGAGAATAAGTGCATTAATATGGAAAAATGTCGTCAATATATTTCGCTCAAGTTCTTGAGTTTTTACTTTCTCTTGAAAGCACGCTGTGAACTAGCAAAGTTGGGATCAAGATATGGGGCGTTTTCCACTGAGCATGGCTTGTAGACGCCGGTGTCTTATTCTTGGGCTGTCTGTGGTAACTTTCTTAAATCTCCTTTTCTTGTGGCGAGTCAATTATTGGAATGAAGAAGGGCTTCGAATGAATGCCTTGGAGCTAACTTTCATAAGAAAGAGAAGGTCTCCTTTGGCGAAACCTTGGCATCCGGAGGTGGTTTCGAAGAGTGGTTACGTTCGTTTGAGTGTCCAAACTCGGGCCGACATAGATCGACCAATACGAGAGAAGAAATTTGAAATAAGCCTGGCGAAAGGTATAATCGAAAATCAGGCTAAAAGAAGTCAGTGGCATCCCACGGAAAAGGTGAGAAAGGAAAGATACATATGACGTGAAAATCCGAAATTATAGGACAGCTGCGAACTGGAACAAAACGCCAGCAACATCAAAACCTACAACACCAACTTCCAAAATCAGTGAACCTCCTTGTTGCCGAAACAGAGACAAGGAAAGACATTTATTTCGGAAATTCTAATCACGTTTTCTGAGGATCTCAGTCATTCATTCTCTCGAGTGTAAAGACGTTTAAGTTCAAATTTGAGAGTCAAGATGCATGACAACCGTCACAAGATTCGACGACCCCCGCCCCCACCCGTTTTTAGTATTGCCCTTGCTATTTTGATCTTAAGAAAGCCAGACTCTTCAAACTCAAACCTATCCTTTTTCGTGCAGGCAAAGATAACTGCAAGAGCACAGGCAGAGAAGAATCATGTGCATCGTAAAGGAACCCACGTGACGCTTCAAGACTACACCAAAGTAGGCAATTCTAGGCAATCAGTCTTGCTTCAGTGCAGATCTCTAAACGATCTCTTTCTTTACTAACAATGATGGTCCCATTCTTTGTTGTTTCTCGTCAGATAATTAACATTAAAATTCTAAACAAGAATGATAGCGACACCCCCGTTCCTGGACGTGGTTTTCAATCCGAGCAGGAAGCTGTGAGAGTCTGTCAGCTTTTGAAACAAACATGCAAAGCAATCTACGAGCCAAAGGAGCCTTTAAGTTACTATGTCGTGCTGGAATCAGACTTCATATTATCTTCAGATGGGAACTCAGTTTTATATGTCAAATCTGAATTCGTGGCTGACCTTGGTAAGTGACATACCTCTTTCTCGCAGCAATGAGACGTTTCTTTTTCTGCATGGTGTCATTGCTTTCCTACCTAAGCAATAATTTGCCGGAGAAGCGATCAAGAAGGCTTATTAGGGGAGAATAGGAGCCGGAAGTGTAACGGATGTAAAAGAGGGTAGAGGGAAGCGGACGTTATAACGGGGCGGGAGTCAGAATCAGCACGAAAAAGTGTGGGAGAGGCGGGATAAAAATACGCCGCCCAGCAGGGTCCTTCCTACACATATTCTATAACGGACATTTGCCAGAACAAATACATATCTAGGGGCTGTAACTGCTCATCAGTTCAGTATCCATACTTATATCAGTATATGTTATACCTGATATATAGGAAGCTCAGGAGTGCAATCTCAAGTATATGTTATACTCCGGGTACCACTCCTTAGCATTGTACTTTGCTATGCCTGCCCTCCTAGAAACGACGCAAAAAACTGCCTTCGAGTGCCACTTGTGGCAATCATGAGAATTTACCGTTAAGACACAGCTTTTAATTGTTTTCATCGTGTTCTACTCTAGAATTCTCTGTCTATGGAATGAAATGTGGAGTGTCGACAACAAAGTCCAGCCGCCACAATTTTTCAGAAGTAGGCTGCCTTATTCCTAACATTAATCCTTTTGACAAAAGTTCCATGGCATATTTCAAGACCATGGTTCCAATGGCTTGCGAACGCGAGGCAACGCTATTTACCAAATACGAAGATGGTTTTTTTGAGGTTGTAACAAATCACGACAGAGGTGCTCCTTTAAGAAGCCTCACCCTTCAAACGATACATCGAAGAACTGATGGATCTGACTCGGGATTTGTGCTTGGAGAAAGGAAGCCCTTGAAGTTTAAAGAACCAGGTTTCAAACTTAACCACGATTTTATTCAAGTCAACGCTGAGTTCTTCAATGGAATGATGCAAACAGATTTTCACGCCCAGGTTATTGCTAAACCTGAAGTGTTACAGCGAACTCCGCCTCAAAAAGCTGGGCTTCCTCTGAATATTATCATTTTAGGATTGGATCAAACATCGCACGCAACTTTTGAGCGTCTACTATCAAGCTCCTACAAATTTCTTCGTGACGAGCTGCAAGCATTTATGTTTAAAGGTTTTTCACTCGTTGGTGAGGCGACCACGCCCCAACTCACAGCTCTCCTCACCGGGAGAACTGTGGAAGAAAATTGTAAATTCCACGAAGCGCGGACTGGATACAAGGGTGCGGGAACGGTGGATGAGTGGCCTTTTATTTTTAAGACGCTAACAAATTATGGTTACGCTACAATGTTCAGTGAAGATGCACCTCCCATAGGTAACTCCTTTTGGCGTTTTTGTGGGCGGACAAGAAACTTCCTCACTGTCTCTCTCCTTCTCATCTCCACGGATCTCGTCATTTAAGCTAACTTCCAATCCTCTTCTCCTGTAGAACAATTACAAAAAAGCCATTCTCATGACAGTATGATCTTTTGCTATCACAGTTGTGACAAGTGGACTCCCCTTCGAAACAAGCCAATTTGCTTTGGAAACATTGTAAGACAAATCGCTATAAAAACTGTCGCAGTAGGCACTCCGTTAATCTTGACATGTTGTCTCCTTCACCCTATCCCCAATTTCAACTTTCTACACTCAACATGTCATATTAATTTCTTTTTAGGCGCTTTCAACATGAGACTCAAGGGTTTCAGCAAGCCACCTTGCGATCACTACGCCCGTCCGTTTTGGTCAGCGGTACCACACGACCTCAATGGAGGAGTGCTTCATGAAAAGTGCATTAATTCACAACCTCAACACAAACTTCAACTTGACTACCTAAAAAGCTTGTTTCGAGCATACCCTGTAACACCAAAATTTGGATTTACATTTTTGAGCAGTCTTTGCCACCATGAGACAGTTATGCCTCTCAGTGCTGCCGAAAAAGACTTTTATGAATTTTTCAAATCAATGAGGGAATCAGGATTTTTGAACGACACCATGCTTGTTGTCATGGGAGATCACGGAGCACGCACTGGAGAGTTCAGATTCACAATGCAAGGAAAACTAGAGGAGAGATTGCCAATGCTGTCGATCGCCCTTCCTATCAGTTTCCGCTTAAAATACCCAGAGTTGACAAAGAACCTTCAACTTAACACAGAAGTCATCATATCACCATTAGATCTACACGCAACTTTCCTGCATGCTTTAAAGTATCCTTTTGATCCTTCGCATTCAGACGTCTCACGTGGCTTAAGCCTGTTTTCAAAAATTCCTAGAAACAGGACGTGCCAAGACGCTCAAATCCCCAGATACTTTTGCCCTTGTGTCCACTGGCTACCTCTGAATATCTCGCACGCGCATGTTATTACTGGCGTTTCTCATACAGCTGATCACATCAACAAGCTTCTTTCAGAAGACCTGAAAGTAACGCGGCTTTGCAAGCGGCTCTCAGTAGACGAAATCTTGAGTGCTTGGCAGGAAACTCCGAGCACAGAATTAGGGACATTTAGTGGAATTCAAAATGGCGGTGGATTAGGTTTTGGACAGCCTGATTTTAATAATTCATCGAGTTCTAGTGAATGTCGTTACCTCATAAAATTCCGTGCAAAACCAGGATATGGAATTTTCGAGGCCTTCATCACACTTAAACAGGGTCGTTTTGTAGTTGACGAGCATATCAGCCGCATAAATCTGTATGGATCTCAACCGGATTGCATAAAAAATTCGCATCCTCATTTAAGAGAATTTTGCTGCTGCGGGCATGATGATCACTAACGAATTATCGTCACCACAACAATCATTACCGTCATCGTTATCGTGACATCGTCAACCCCATCATTATGACCTTTCTTGCCATCATCTTTATCGCTTTATCGCTATTATCAGTCTGCCACTGTACTAGTACAGTGTTCCATTCATGGATGAGTCTCCTTTTATTATCGCTAGAGTGAGTACCAATGTAATAGCTGATTGCGGAAATGTAATAACTGGGAACTAATATGGTACGCGAAAAGCGTTCTGGGGTCGTAGGGGCCGTTTAAACTCCGATGCAGGAACACAAATATCAGTAGCTGGCGATATCTGTTTCCCCCTCTAGGGCAGATACATAAAACATTTTGGGCTACATCATTAGTTTCCGGAGAGGCACAGATATCGCAGGCTAGTGTGTAGCCCACGTGCTAACGACATGTGTAGGGACACACATATCGCTTGTGATATGCCTCTCTTCCAGTTACATATAAGTCGACTATGTAATTGCCACGTGGAGCCAAATTCTCGCAACAAAGGTTGCTTTCCCACGTAGCTGATACTTTTAGCGAGATCAAATTTCAGTTTACGCCGTCTTGAACAAGATTATTGCAATTGGTGTCATGGGAATAAACAAGTCAATTCTTCATCAGAATGCCCCGGCTGTTTTCGCAAGCCCGTTAAAATGGTCCCTTACGACACCTCGTGAGTCAGTGTTTGAGAATCTCCCGCCGCCTGAGGTCGAAACCTTTGATCAGAAAACACTGTTGAAACCTTCTGCAGAAAAGTCGCGATAGCGATAACTCCACCGACCAACGAATAAAAAGCTCTTTAATCGAGAAAACTCAATTGATTCCGGGAAACGTTCGGTTCGGGCTGGTGTGTTTCGAAGTTTGTTCCGAAATAATCATTTGGCTTGCTGCAGAATTGAAAAATGCACTTCTTATTAAAAAGGGCCAATAGACCCATCTTTAGTCCAATTTATCCACGCAAAGCGATTGATCAGCGCAGGCGGGAGCGAAATGAACGGTTATGTTCATGGTAACAGATGGAAAGACTTTGGAGAACTGCTCAACCAGCTGTGGGGTGACGTCAGCAAAGTTGAACAAAAATTATGGGATGCGTACTGTTAATTTGATACGAATACAAACACAGGTTCAAAGTGGAGGACAATGAGTCATGAATCGCGGTGGAAAAAACAACGGGATCTATGCGGCCGAGACGATCTTAAAGCGAAGAGTTCGGGAGGTAGGTCGAGAGCCCAATGTATGATCTTTCGCTAGGGACAAATCCAGTGTGATCTAGCCATTTTTGACATTTTATTTTGCAGGGGAAACTCGAGTACTTCATCAAATGGAAAGGTTATTCTCAGAAGTAAGCGTGGTGATCGTGAATTTCACGTGCATAATTTACGTTTGAATGTTTCTGAATGTTAGTTTATTATTGTCGATTTTACTGCTCAAATCCAATTAGGTACAACACTTGGGAGCCGGAAGAAAATGTTCTTGATCCAAGACTTTTAAGAGCATTTCGACAACGGTTGGTAAAGAGCAAATAGTTTACGTGTCTGAAACACGAGTTTGTATCGATATATATCACATGATTTCACTACGGCTTTATGGAATTTTGTGTCACTTAGGATATCCAGGAATATAATAAGAACTTCGATCATTTTCTTACGAAAATCATTTTGTGGTAATTGCTTAGTGTAATGGTAGTTGAATTTGGAAATTGATGTGTAAAATAAACATGAAATGACGACGAAATTTAAATATTTTTGAGGCCGGTTTTTGTACGTCTTCGTATTTTTTCTTTTCGATGTTTGTTAACTTCGTTATTTTTCTCCGTGTTCGTTAGGAAGAAGGGAAAATTGAAAGGGAAAAAAAGGCGAATGATTGTCACTGAGGAGAATGTAAGTAGAGACATTTAACCCGTGGACTGTACTTAATACGCTTGGATACATGTGCACATTTCGAAAGTTGTGACTCTTTTCAATGGCCAGGGCATTTTCAATACAAACTGGTATTTTTAAGGGAATCAAGTTCAAATGAAAATAGATTTTGTTCTACTTAATAGCGTTGTTTTTCTTTGTACAAATCGTAATAAAGTTCACAAGCTGTCAAAGCAAAGAATAGACCTGGGTCACTTTGTAGTATAAGTATGGTCTTAGATATTTCAGAAGCTGAAATGTAACTTATATTGATATTTCATTTTTGTTCGTTTTTGTAATATCGAAAATGAAATTGCACTGTATATTTTATATGATCAGATAGCTAAGCTTCAAAATGTCAATAAAGCGCCCAGACGGTGATGGCAACCTTCTGAACGTGTTTCTTCCCGTTTCTAAAATGCTAATTAGTTGTGACATTATTAAATTTCCTTGATTTTCCAATGAGGTAGAACTGTGGTGACGGTGTATCGGTGGACAAAATATGGCGATATCTTCTTTGCTGCGTAAGAAAGGTTGAATTCTAAAGCAAAGCAAAAGAATTTATACCGAGATCTGATTGTTTAGTATGCAGAAAACAGGAAAAACAAGCAGATGTATGCAATAGTGTCTTGGGTTGTGAAGATCCTCCCGTTGCATGGGTTTGAAGTCTTCCTGTTCCTCATCTTTTATTCAGTAACAAAAGGGGAAAAAATGAATATTCCCTTTATTCCCATAAAGGTTTAAACTCATGAAGAAAAACTGGCAAAACTCAGACGACCGCAAACTACTCCATGATTTGTTTCAGTCGTAACACATTTCTCTCTCCGTTAGAGTAAATATTTATGGCTCAAAATTTTAGGAGACAACACTGCAATTTGCATTTCTTCCGAATATGGGTTTTGTTGATCACTTCATATTTTACGTATGCTTCTAAGTCTCTGAATAGGCTGCAATTTAAAATGAAACGGCTGATAATATATCTTTTAATTTCTAGCCAGCCGAAGATGTCGAACAGGCTTTAGATGTTGAGCAAGTTAATGATCACGAAAGTGACAGCGAAATCGATGAGTCATCGCAGGAAGTTTCCCCACCACCACCCGTCAAACGAAAACGTCGTCGTAGAAAGCGGACAGTTCCGAAGACAGACGAAAGTGTCACCGAAGCGACTCCGCAAGTTTCCGACGAAACCGGAATAGCACCAGTAAATGACACTGAACAGGAAAAAGAGGAACATATGGATATACCTGAAGCGGCAATGGAGGAGAAGGTTCCCAAGAATACCATGAACAGTGAAAGCGGTTTTGCTTTTTCCGAAAAAGAAGTTGGCGTAGAAGACATGGCCACGTGCTCATCGTCTGTCACGGAAGACGCAAAGGCAGTCGGCGTGACCGGAAGCAAATCTCATTGTACTGACACAAAAAAGACTGAAAACGAAATTCCACCTGTTACTGAAAAAGCGGCAACAAGCGACATGAACAAGCTCGCGAAAAAGAGCCCCGAAGATACCCCTGTTGGGTTAACACATCCCCCTGTCCCTCCAAGGGGGGAGGCCCCGCCTGTAGTTCCCACTGAAGTGAAAAGGAGTCCGTTGATTCCACGTTATTCACGCTTTGAATTCTTGGCCAATAGTATGATAATAACTGATGTCACAACGGAAAGAGGAACGGTGACTGTAAAGGAATGCTCGGCTTATGAAGGATTTTATGGCCCAGAACCCGACAGGCCAAGTTAAAGTGTAGGGATGTGTCTTCGCCCGGTCAAAGAAAAACTACTGAGCTCGTAACACAATTCCAGGTGGTATTAACTGCAACCCCCAAAAGTGTTGTTTTCAAGACATTTTGGTTTGAAATTGAGTGATATATTTGCCGACTTTCACTTGAAATTAGAGGTAGTTTTAACTAAGAAGCGTGTGCACGTTCTTTATCATCTCGGTAACGGAAAATTATCTCTTGATGCTCACATCTTTATGTTTAAGGACGATGCCTCGTGATACAACTGAGTATTCATTTTGTGCCGGATTTTACTGATGATGCACAACGCCTTAGTTCCAACTGTATTTGCTCTCGGGAACGTTTTCAAATCAGTTATCTTGGTTTGCAAGCCGTGGATTTGAATTGATGTTAAGACGCAGTTTTAGTAGTGTGTTCACACAATCATTTTGTAAGAACAAGGGCGAGCCACTGATTTCATACGTTGCGTCTGAACTCTCCTTCACCTTTGTTAAAGGAAATTAAATTTCGAACGAATTATTTACCTTATTTATTCGTCTATCAGAAAGCTCTATTTACATTGAAAATTTAAAAATAGTATAACAGTACGGTTTTATGAATTTCCTTTATAGGAGGTAGGTGAGGAGAAAAGTGTATTTGAAACAGTGCTAAGAACTGAACTACTGTTATCTGAAAAAATTAAAGCCGATTGTTGTAACTCGCTTGCTTGTTAGAATCTATTAGCAGGCGCATGGTTGATTAGGTGACCTTTTCAAAGAGGAGAGCTGTGAAAAATGCACGCCGAAGTTCCTTTTGAACCGCGTTCAGAGAAGTACTTATGGAGAACTTGACTATTTTGAGAATACACTTTAAGTAACTCAACTAAAGCGCGTCATGTCGTGCCTCAGTGAACGGGGTTCAGGATTGGTCAAAAGAACAATAGAACGAACAAAGATAATGGATTTAGCACCGAAAACAATAGAAAGTACGACACTATACAGCAGCAGCGTGATCTAAAACTACGACGTCGAACTATTCAGGACTCTCTGTTCTCGCGAACGGCTCTTCAGCTTGCTGTTGGATTTCTCAAGGAGTAGACGACATGCCCTAATCGACTTTTTCACAAGGAGAGATTTTAAGACATACTATCATGAGTCAAACCATGAGCTGCCGTAACGTTTAGCATTCTGTTTTCACCATCCCCAACCAAGTCTGCCTCCAGCCCCGTCCACTTTAATACCCAAAGTCGTAAAAAAAGTGCACTGAAAAGTTACGAGGGCTTTTGATGCAGGAGAAAAGCGCTGGAAACGAGGTTGTTTTTTGTTTGAAACTTAACAATTGAACGGGGAATGTCTTTTCTTATTTGACTATCATCAGTTAACTTTTTTCTGTTACTATGTTTTGCATTGTATTCCTGATTTTTTTTTTTTTGGCTTTTCAGTCTTCGCATTTTTTCGGTTAGCTACGTGCTAGCCCATGCAAATAAATATAGAATAAATTGACAAGGCATAAAAGGCATATAAATTAATTATTTAATTTTGTGTTACAGTTCATAGTCACACGTTTATACTGAACTGAAAAACAAACAGATAAAGGGCTTCAGAATGGTTCTTTTGTTATCTCTGTTTTGACGACAAACTATTGGTTAATTTCAACGTCTGGTGTTCCTGCACGTTGAATACGATACGTAGGACGAGACGTAAATTCCTCACCAACATATAATTGGTGGACAAAGGAGCTTGTATGGAAACAAATAATTAGCCCAATTTTCAAGAGCGGAAGTCCACTTCAGTTATAAAGCAAACATAGCAGAGTAGATTGCACACACCAAAAACATTTCATATTCAACCTTATCAGTGAAACTGCGCTCGGTTCTTCTACATTTGAAACATCCAGTATCTTTCGACCTTCCATTATTTTTTGTTTGCTGACGTTTCAGCTTGTATTGCTGGTAAAGGTGAAGTTTTCATGCAAGCTCTCTGCTTCCCGGATACAACTGACCAGGCAATATGCCCTTGCTTGTCCTTCAAGGAACTCGGGACATGATAAGGGGAACGGTTCCCCTTATCACGTGCTGAGTTCCTTGAAGTCGAACAGGTTCATCTTGAGGGAGAAAACATTGTACTTGCAGGTGATGAACGGTTTTGTTCGTCCCACCCAACATTTGGAAGATAAACATGTATCGATAATTTTCGTCCAGTGTCTTCTTGTTTCAATAGATCTTTTTCTTCTGGACTTTGGCTTCTCCCTTTATGAACAACATGTCGTGCCCAGGGTACTGGCAAATTCGGAGTCTTTCTGCCTAAAAATGGTCTTTGGTTTGCCAGTCTAAAACGCGCTCGAAACTTTTGTAAAAGCTGTAACCCTTCCTCATCTGAATTGCCAAGCAAAGAATCTCTCGACTTCAATTCCACACGCCATTCTTTTTCAAGTAAATTCAGTCCATCGGGGTCCATTTGAAAGCGGACCGGCTTTGATTTGCCTCCCACCGGCAAAAAAATTTCTTCTTTCACTTTGTCTCCTTGCCGACGCACCGGATACTTTGCATTGTTTGCGACCACTCTCTGGAAATAGTTTCTGTTGAAACCAGGTTCTCGACCGCTCATAGAATTCGTCGCAAGATCTTCATATTGGCCAGAATCGTTTCTTCGGCATTTCATTTTCTTTAAGCAAGAGTACAGCTTATTTAATGACACAGTGTTCGAACAATTTGCGGCGCCAGCTGTTTTGCCGTTGCTAACGACTTGTTCGCAAACCTCTTCTGGAATGCCCGGACAGCGCGTGAATTGATTTTGTTGGCCTTCAGCCAAACCCATTCGCTGTCCTGTACATCTCATACCAGCTAACGGATACAGATCACCAGTTTCGGACGCTGGACCTTTTAATCGAGTTTGTATAGAGCGATGCAAGTCAGTCAATTGCTTCCTATTCATGTCCACTCTCTCACACCCGACGGCTGACTTTTCTGGTACTAGTAACGTTACTTGCTTCTTTTTTGTGTATTGCCCTTGTTCATCAGAAGCTTTAGCGTCTTCAGTCTTCCTGAAAGATGCTGGATTGGTGTTTTTTCCCAAAGAGTGGCCTTGAATTGTACCGTCAAGTCCCATATTCAATTGTTGGCTGCTTGCGCTTTGTTCATCTAGGTGACGATAATTGCGTAGAAACGGTGGCGGTACCCGAAACTGGCATCTGGGAAATATGTCTTCTCCTCGGAAAAAAGAAAAACTCATTCTCTAAACAATGTTATGAGCTAAGGCTCCCACTGAAAAAGGTAGGAGCTTCGGCATCAAAATCATTACTCCGTTCTTCTCGGGATTGTTTAGTTAGCTTTACGATTTACGTACAATTTTGTAATGTAAACGGCATCCAAGCATTGGTTTACTTATTAAACAACCATGCATACTGAATTATTTACCTTTATCCCATATTTCCACATAGCGACGCCAAAGGACAATGAAGGCTTTGGGACCATATGTCAAACAAAGAAACAAAATCAAATAAAACGCCCTCTTGATTTCCATAATAAAGAGTCCAGTGGATTTAAGGATTGCTTTGGGGCCCAATGAGCAGTCACTTGGGGGTTGAATCATAACAAAGATTCTACAAAAAAATAGTCTCGTGTTTTGCAAATTATTTTAGTATTTTGAAAACGCGATTCATGATTAGTTTTTTTTCAGAGGAAGAGAATTGTAGGACGGATCATGTAAAATTCCCGCAAGCAGGAGCCGGCTCCTGCCGCAAGTTAAAATTTAGAAGGCTGAAAATTGAACAAACGTGATTGCGACTAACTCGCAGAACACGGTAGATACTGCAAAAGGCGAAGACAATGGCAAAAGAGAAAGAACTCAGTACTTTTTTTTCCAGTGTCTGTGGAATTTTGTCAGATTGAAAAAATATTTATTTAATTTTAGAGTCCGCTATTCTGTAAAAACTATGATATGGTGCAGTAACTAAAAGTAAAAAAATGACCTAATTTATTTAGTTTTAGGAGAGCATTATCAGTCGCTCATCGAAGACGTCTCTTTCGATTAGAGCAGCTCAACCTCGTTCCCAGGACCACTCCCTTGGCTTCCGTGTTCCTGGAGCCAACTGGTTCTCGTGCCCAGTCTACAGCAGCTAAGAGGATCAGGTGACCCTGTGGGCGAGAATGGCGAGAATAACAACACACCTCCCACAACATATTCATTTCCAGTCTTCACAAGTTTCCTGCGATGGGCTGCATTCGTTGATGCTTTAGTCGGTTGGGAAATGGTCCGTTCAGACTGGTTTATTTAGTGTAGCTGTATTTATGTTTCGTGCATCATAATTGGAAAGGCGAAATCGGAATACAAATTTATCCTCTGATTTCAGCTTTACTAAACCGCGTAATGTAACTGGGGTTGATATGGCATCCCGTGCCGGCTTTGGAAGTACTCTTGTTTTCAGTGGGGGAAGTTTGTTGTTTGGCAATGTTTTCTCCGCCTTGCTTGAACGTCTCGTAGTTGAACTGGGATAAATGTCTTTCACATTTTGATTTGATTCAGTATTTCTTGTGTCGATTTTTGGTAGATATTTCGGTAACATTTTACCCGTACAGTTGTTAGTTTTCGAGTTGGTCGCAAATCCGCCGACCGGTTTTATACATACATTTCTTTCTGGAAGCGTTTTCCTTCGCAAAGTAGGAAGTAGCGCAGGCCGTCCTCCTACCGCTAACTTTCTTTTCTTGTCGCCTTTTAACTTCTCTTTACCTCCTCGGTGACTGTGACGGCACTCGGCCTCTTTGTGGCTATTTCCAAAGGAAAAAGAAAAAGTTTTACCGCATGTATTCCGTTTAGGCATCAAATGATCCTTTTGCCGCTTCATCAGTTTTGCAAATCCACCTCTTGTATTTTTGTCCTGTTCGTCCTCCCAGATATTGTTTTCAGGTCATTTTCTTTCAACAGCTAGAGGTGGGACAGAAATATAGACATGTTAGTGTTTTTACTGCGGCCGTCATTTATTTCCATTTTTCTGAATATCTCTTCCTCTGATAATACACGTATTAACACTCGGCAGCTGTTGTTATTAGAAAATATATATTCAACTTTCATTAAATATTTGTTTCTGAAACAAACAGAACCATCCTCATTAATAAAACTTATACTGAAATCAGTTCATGTAGTTCGAGCCTACGCAACCAGTGGACAAAATTGTTCCGGCGCAGACTGAAGACTTCCTCAGTCGCCTCAGCGCGTGATTTTTGGGGCCGACTTTACGTTTGAAACCTCCCATTATTGCTACTCAGATACACTCATTTCCTTGTACAAAATGAATATATATATAAGAATTATAAGCATGTTTTCTCTTAACTTAAAAGCTACAGTATATGTTGTCTTTAACAACACGGACAGATCCTGAGTATTGCTTTACAGTTTGTCACAGCTCTTTTTTTTTGGATTCAGGTAATATGAACTACAAATCCCCGACGCATATTTCTAGTTTGACATAACCCGTGACTCGACAAACAGCCTTAACGTGTATGACTCACACAGTCATAACTCGTCGATTATGTGAAAATCAGCTGTATCTAGGACGTTCCCAAATTGATATACTTTTAACATTTTTCTATCACAGCCTTAGCTCTGGCCCGTTCGAAGAGGTCGATCACTTGGGTAGAAATACTAAATACTAATAGGGTTCACCTGACAAGTGTTTACTGAAATCAGAAACATTTATTCTTTTAATTTTGAATATTCTGAGGTGAACTTCGCAGCAGTTCCAACGACGACAAATGTTGATTTCAGGAGAAAAGGGTAAACTGGTTGAAATTAACAATTTTACCTAGAGTTGGGGTATTGAAACTATCTGCTGGTACTGATAAATTTCCCACAAAGAGGTGCTTTAGCTCTCAGCAAAAGGTCGTTTCAGCCACCCACTTACCTCATGAAGTTGCATGATGGAAATTTTCAGAGTCAAGATTCGTGTGTCAACAAGACTGTGTAGGTGAAACAAAAATTTCTACCTTGTTACCACTCAGAAACGACGGTTCTCAATGACGGCAAGTTAAGGCCAAGTAAGTACCAAGTTGTATGGGTCTTGTATCAAACGTCGTTGATCAGCGTTTTGGGTTCGAAGAGATTTCTTTGTGCAATAAGCTAAAGAGCAGCGATCTGAGTTCACTTTTAGAGTATTTACAATTGAGTACTGGCAAACTCTTTGATGACTCTGGTATTCACAAATTAGTGTTCTTCTTGTCTAAAGAGCCTTTGTGATTGGCCAAGCAATTGAGTAAATGGTTACTTCATTGTAACCTTGTCCCAATATTTTTTATTCGCGGGCTGTCAAGTTCTACATACGTCGATCAAGGAGAGGGATTTCCAGTCACTTTTAATCAAATTTGGATAAAATATCTTTTCTTAAATATCGGAAGACCACTCCGAGGAGCAACTTGTTTAGAAGGAACCTAGCGGTAAAGTTACTTAATCTAACCCCATCGAGGCGTCGAAGCGCCAGTGGTGTAACGGTTATCATGGCGGCTTCCCAAGCCGTTGATCCGGGTTCGACTCCCGGCTGGCGCAAGATGTGATTAGGTTTGTCAAGTTACTTTTTTTTTTTTTCTTTTCCGAGATTCCATCTTTTCAGTTTTTATCTGTTCCTCAAGAATTTTGTGGTGATTTTTATGCGATACGTGAATAGTTTCTCTTTCCCTCTGCTCTTTGATCTCGTCAAGGGATCTGAACGAGCGAGAACTGGGTTTCAAAACGGCAATATGGCGGCTGGAGTTAAATGTTCTGATCTGGAGGATTTTGTTTTAGAAAAGGTTTGAATTGTCCACAATGCAGCGGAAACTTTGTCTTTTGTTACATATATCTTTATATTATTTCAGGTGCCACCCAAAGCATTCTATATTCCAAACTTTATTTCCGCAGACGAAGAAAAATACCTCTTGGAACAGGTAGGACAGCAGTTAGCGCTTGCTCACTGACTTGTGGGCAAATAAGTTAAACAAATCTTTGAAAAAATAAACAAATGTTAGAAAGCAAATCAGGCAATAACCCAAGTATAAAGAAATGTCCCAGTATTACAGAATATTACCTTTAGGACTCAATTGACAGGGCACTTCTATCGTCTCCATGCAGCCATGCTTTGGCCCCAAAAAGCATTTGTTACCTTTATTAAGGGGATATTTGTATTGAGGGAAAGAGCACACTGTGATCCCACTTTGGCTAAGCTATAGAATACAGGGCCACTTCTTGAAACCCTTTAACCTTTATCACTGTCGAACCCCACAGTGGATATTTGATAAATATTAGTCCATACTAATGGCAGAATGACCTCTGTACTACTGTACTCCAGCCTGACTGTACTCTTTATGTCAGTAAATGATATCACGTGGTTACCAGGATAAAAGATGTGCCTCATTTGTTCTTACGAAGTAAAAGAGCCAAAGGAAGTGTTTCAGTTTGTAAGGAAGGAATGCATGCATCGGCAGCAATAATCGGAAGTAGTACATACAGTAGTCTGTGACACTGTAGTAAAAATGTAGTTAAAAGGTTAACTTTTCAGCTGACACACAACTTGCTTATTACTTTCATCTTTATTGTCCTGAGGTGCTTTAGCAACCATGTCAACCAGGTTGTTTCGAGCAGTATGAAGACTATACACATCTCACCGGTATCGCGGAGGTCACGGGTTCGAATCCCGTTGAAGCCCTGATTTTTTCAGGCTTCTCCTTTTCAATTGCTTATATTGGAAAATTAATTGCGATGATCATTCTTCACCTTCCCTTTCAGTATGAAGAATATCAACGATTATCAAGATTATAATTTGGAACTCCCCACCTTTGCAATATGAGAGTATACATGTCATGAGATTAACTGATAGTTCTCCCAACCTACTTGCCCTTAGTGAGTTTTCAAAGGTTGATTGAGAAGGAGTACGGGATAGGGAACTACCCCTCCCCTCCTTCCCCTCCTCCCTTCCCCTCCCCTCCTTCCTCTCCTCTCCCCTCCTCCCCCTCCCCTCCTTCCTCTCCTCTCCTCTCCTCTCCCCTCCTCCCCTCCCCTCCCCTCCCCTCACTGCCCCCTTATTTTGAGCTCAAAACTGAGGCTTGAAGGGCCAAGGTGCTGATAAATTTTTCTTTCCAAGTTGAGCATTCAAGTACTTCCCTTCCCAGCTGTAGCCCCTCTAGTAATTGTTGCTTCTTTGTATTGGCCTGTGTTATTACCAGGTAAATGGAGCTCCCAAACCAAAATGGACCAAGCTCTCTGGCAGGAGGCTTCAAAACTGGGGTAATGAATAAAGCTTCGTGTAAAGCTTAATGTAACAGGAGTAGGGTTAGTAGAGTAATGAGAGGGCTTGCCTTCTACCAATGTATCTTGGTTCGCTTCCTGGACTTGGTGTCATATGTGGGTTGAGTTTTTTTGGTTCTCTACTCTGCTTTGAGAGGTTTTCTCGGGGAAATCCACTTTTCCCCTCTCCTCAAACCAACATTTCATTAGATCTGATTTGATTTGATTTGTAGTCTTCCCAATTAGTAGAGCACTGGTCCTTGGCTATGTAAGCTTGAAACTTAAAGTCTTTTATATTATCATATCATCTGTGTATTTTCTTCATGCCAGTAAGTTTATTTTCTGCTTTTCAGGGGGTTTACCTCACCCAAAGGTAAGCAAAACTGACGTGTATTTTTTTGTGCTAAGTACATGGGATGTCAGGAATCAAATCGCCTGTTGCATCTCTTGGTTAGTTGGGACAAGTGAAATGAAAAACAGTTAGGACAACAAGAAGAAAAAGGGAGCAGAAGAAAACCCAGCAAGGACTGGGGACAGACTGAGATTGTACTTACTTTTCTTTTCACTCTTCCTGACTATCTGACTTAACTGAGAGCCTGGAACAGGTTAGGAATTAAATAGTTAAGAGGCCTTTTGCTTTCCACTTTATAAGTGAAATTTTCTCAGTGATAATTCCTTTCACGGGAAAACACACATGAGCCCAACAAACTGACCTGCTCTCAACTGTGTGGCTTCATAGCTCAGTTGGTAAGAGCACTGCACTGGCATCGCAGAGGTCTTGGGTTCGAATCCCGTTGGAGTCACTTGAATTTTTCAAGTGCACATAAGAGACAATTGCTGAAATTGTCCAGAAAGTGTGAGGATCATTTCTTCAGTTCATGTCTAACCCGCACTTCATAATCATTTCTTTCATTCACCATTCCTTTCACGGGAAAACACGCATGAGCCCAACAAATTGACCTGCTCTCAACTGTGTGGCTTCATGGCTCAGTTGGTAAGAGCACTGCACTGGCATCACAGAGGTCGTGGGTTCGAATCCCATTGGAGTCACTTGAATTTTTCAAGGGCACATAAGAGACAATTGCTGAAATTGTCCAGAAAGTGTGAGGATCATTTCTTCAGTTCATGTCTAACCCGCACTTCATAATCATTTCTTTCATTCACCATTCCTTTCACGGGAAAACACGCATAAGCCCAACAAATTGACTTGCTCTCAACTGTGTGGCTTCATAGCTCAGTTGGTAAGAGCACTGCACTGGCATCACAGAGGTCGTGGGTTCGAATCCCGTTGGAGTCACTTGAATTTTTCAAGTGCACATAAGAGACATTTGCTTAAATTGTCCAGAAAGTGTGAGGATCATTTCTTCAGTTAATGTTAGTATAATTATCTTTCTCTTTGTTTAGGGAATGGTTGTGGAAAAGCTGCCTCCAGTAAGTTAAATATTAACCCAATTTTTCACTTTGTGTTGTATTTTCAGGTGAATGAAGTTCTTGTGTTTTTGCCTTGAATATTAGTTAAAGTCTTTCCTTTTTGTCAGTGGCTTCAGGCATATACAACCAAGGTCGGTGCTTTACCAGTGTTCAAGTCCATCAAACCAAATCACGTACTGGTGAATGAATATGAACCAGGACAAGGGATAATGGTGAGTAGAAAAAGTAAAACCCACTGCCTTCAAAAGCTGTCGTTAGATAATTTTGTTATTTTTATTCAGTCATCTTTGCAGGGCTTTACTCCAACTTGGGGCTAACAGAACAGCTCACTCATTAAGGATAATTATAATATTGGGTGAGACAGGGTTCTCCTGAAATTTTATAGTAGAAGGAGAAAAGATTGAGGTAGGCGGAAAGTTTCCGATGGGTGAGACCAGTATTCTACGCTCCTTACTGAGGGAAGAAGAGTTGCA
>BLFK01000843.1:1160778-1220778 GCA_014634185.1 Astreopora myriophthalma | reverse complement strand
CCCAGATTTTCTGCAAGATTGAGAATATTTTGTTGGAGAAGTGCTTTAACACCAGGAAGCCACCATGCCATGAAATACAGAAACTATTTAAAGATGAGCCGATGGACGTTTATGAGCCTTACGGAGAAGATGGACCTAAGGTGGACCTATTGTCCAGCATTTCATGGGTTAACAGGTGCTAATTGGTCGCTAAAATATTAACACTGTGTGCATACACATATTTATATTAAAGTCTCTTTTTTTGTTTATTTTGTCAAATCACTGTCAAACTGAGAAATAATATACAAATCTATTTTATCTTGTTTGTAAACTATAGCTCACTTGGTAGATCTGTGTGCAGCACAATCACACGGTCATGGGTTTGAGTTCTGTTCAAGCCTTGATTTTTTTCAGTTTTCTTTGCAACTGCTTAAGTTGATCACACTCCTATTCATGATAGTTTTCACCATGATGAGAAAATAGAATTCATATCTGTAATACCTCTATGTTCTGACTGCTTTATTTCTTTTTTAATTTCTCATTCATTGTGCCAGTTATTGTTCCAAGTTTCCCAGCAGCGGAGTTGGTGCTCCTATTCCAGTTTGCAAAACACAGGAATGGTGGACTGACAGTCAAGTTGAATGCACATCTACACTTCAACTGCCTCGAAACTCTCCCATTTACTGGCCCATACAGGTACTGCGGAATGAAATTTCTTATTGATCAATTTAAAAAAAAAAATGAATGTGATGTAACATTACCCTTGTGAGAAGTCCATTTCCCTTGTGAGGAGTCCAAAATCGACTCCCAAGTCAAAATTAATAACATCTGGCTTGGGTGCTGTGCTCCGGGATCATACATGACCATTTGGCGGCAGCCTGAGGCGCCTTTAATATGCATTTGGCCGATCCTGTCTGAGCTGTGCCTTCGTAATTCAGCCGCCTGGCTGTGAGTAAGGGTGCTTAGCAGACACTAATTATTATTATAATTATTATAAATTATTATAATTATTATTATAATTATGAGAAACTTCACAGGATCTTTGAGGATCCTTGAAGATCTTCAAGGACCTACTAAATATCCATAAGGATCAAGATCTTTTAAACTTAGATCTTTCAAGTATCTTTGAAGATCCTTCGAAGATCTTCAGTTGCTACACTACATGCAAAGATCCTTAAAGATCTTGTGAGGATCTTACAAAGGTTATGAGAGGATCCTATAAGGATATTTTTAAGGATCTTTAGAGCAAGATTTAAAAGATGTTTAAACAACTTGGGAAGGATCCTTGAAGATCTTTGAAGATCTTTAAGAGATTTTGATCAGGGTAATACAGTCTTGGTTGACTCTCCTTGTACTTCAGTAGTCACCTGATCAGTTGGTTGGAGGTCGTGGGCCAACTTTCATAATGGGTCCATAAATGTTTCCTCCCTTTATTGCTCTTTCTTTGAGACAAGATGAAAATGAAAGTTGGCCTCCATACACGTTGTGTATATGACATTGTTCATTTCTGCTTGTTTCCACGAAGGCGAGTGCAACACTGGTGCAAAGTGAAATAAATGAAGAGACAGTGAGGAAGGCTAGAATCAAATCAGAGATGCTTGCTGCCTTGGAGACATGCCGACAACTACACGAGGCAAAAGAACTTGACGAGGATCTTCAACCTGTGTTCAGGTATGGTGCAGTCTGGTGCTCACTTCCCACACAGCTGAAAAGAAAAGTCTGTTTGAACAGTGCAAAACCATCATCCCCTTATTTGAGGAAACTGTTCTTTGAAGTTGTTTTTGTGGTAAGAATAGTCTAAGTTGCAATTATCTTCTAAACATAGATTCTAAAACAGTTCGTCAATCCAGGTATGTTACTCATGGGTTCAAACCATTTTCTTAACACAACTCTGTTTAGAAGATACATGTAATAAGAGGGAGTTATGGAAAGGGAAAAAAGTGTGGAAATTTTTCTGCCTTCTGAGGAATGCCCATCAGATCAGCGCAAGCCTCTCCCTCTGAGATCATTGGTGTTACATCCAACCTTCTTGTATGTATACTCCAATGTAAACCTGCCTTGTGACTTAAGTGACACTGTATCAGGAGACCATCCAAACGTTTGGCAGTTCATCTGAGTGTTGACAAAAGATGCTAATTTGCTTTGAAAAAAAGCGACGAAAGTAAAAAATAGACGGAATACGTGCATAACTGTATTGCTCTTTTTTTTTTTTTTTTTTTCATATTTTGGTTATTTTGTCAAATCTCTGCCAAATGTTGAGCAATAACTGGTGCTTATTTTCTGCAATGAACTCTTGGAAGTTTTAATAAAAAAGGCAATGGAAATAATAGAGCCGAAATTTTTCTTTCTCCCTTTCTTTGATCCTGATGCTCTCATTTGTTGCTTACTACTTGTGACGATTTTCTGAAGAACCTCAGCAGGACCTTGACTGTGTGCTGTGGATGTGATTTTGACCAACTTCTGTGGTGTTTGTTTTAGATTTCAAATGTTTAGTCTGATAGCAGAGGATGAAAAATGTGACTGTGAAGTTGCTGACAATGGCACAGGAATGGATGGATCACTTAAGAGAAACAGAGCTTACATCAGAAAGGTATCACCAGGCTGGGATTGGGGTCAGCAGCCATTTTAGCCTTACCCTCTTGGCTTAAATGCATTGCTCCCAGTGTTTCTCTTCTTTCTGTCCCCTGGAGCAAGGACAGAAAGAAGAGAGACAAGTCAGGCGGGGTCAAAATACTTGAACGACTATGTAGCTAGATCTCATGGCGCTCACGTCATTGGTATGATACCCTTTCTGAGAGCAATATTAAAACAAACAATTGAAACGATGCACTCAGCCCTATTAAAAAAAAAAAAACAATATAGCAACTGCTACTCTAGAGGGCCAATGGGATAACAAGCTTATAAGAGCTACTGCATTTTTTTTAAGTGGGCACGTTTCCCCCGCTCATCAGGCCATAGTTAATGTAAGAATAAATCAGTGGATAGCAAAGTTGCTTTAGCATTTTCAAATGAACGTAAGGTATAAGCGTATTAATAATTCCAGTGTTCTTGGGAAGTTAATATACTATCATGAATTTCTCTTGCAGTTTCCCTCCATATTAAACGATAATTTGCCAGTTTTCGGTGAGCCAAGTTTTCTGTATTCCATCACCTCGGAACTAACCAAACCGTGGACTTTTGAAAGAGCTGTCAGATCGCAGAATAAAGCGCAATCTTCAGGAAGATTTTACAGTCTTGGTATTCTCTCCAGGAACCCTCTTCCTAAGGTTTGCAAACATACATCTTATTGGTACACGTCTTGCTGAAAAGTCGATTAAAGGGTCCATACTAAGTTAACTCTAATTTGGCATGCAGACGGCTGTTTCGTCTACAAAACATATTTTTGGGTTTATTTCTCGAAGTCAGAAACTTAAAATTTGAGAGTAGAAAGACAGTTCACGGCTGCTTTGGTTACGCATTAGTACGCCTAATGATCGACCAGCTGAAGTCTTGCCGCACTTTCAGAACCAATGCAGAACTAAAATCAATTGTGACTTCTTCGCTCATATTTTCCCGCGCTTGGCGCCGGCTGCATCTCTGCTTCAAGTTGTGATTGGTTGATTTAATGTCGGCGTCTGCTCTGATTGGCCAGAGTACTGAATTGCTGTGGTTTTGGTTTACGTCAATCACTGCGAGAAACGAGAATCGTACTTTCAGTTCAGAGTTGATAATGTTTATCTTGATCGTTGATATTTTTGTATTTCGTAGCTTCCCGGGATGGTGATATTTGACAGGGCTGGAGAAGTAACCGCATCTGTCACTGAATGTAGTGCCAATCCATTTGTCCCGAGCTCTGACCAACTCGCGATGATTCAGAGGTTCACTGGATTCATCTTCAAGGATATCGCCAAACCAGGAAACGCGTCAACAAGAACTTTTCCGAAATTTGATCCCACCCTTGCCACTTCTGGGTACTATATTGTGCTTTTGAAGCATTCCAAAGGCAGCAACTCGTCTCCTGCGGAGGGATTGGACCAGAAAGAAATCGCCTTCGAGTTTATGCAATCTACTGAGACAGCACTTGGATCCTTCGACAATCCGACTGACCCAGCCCCTGCTGGTATTCAAGACATGGAGAAATTTAATGACACTGTTGTTACGGCTACTTACAATGACAAACGCCCTCGTTATTTTGTAGCGGACATTTGCTATGATCATAGTCCTCTCGATCCATTCCCAAACCCAGTTACTGCTTCCACATTTGCTGAATATTACCAGAAAAGATATGGCATTCAGGTAGTATGACATTAGCCCGTTACGCGCTATAGCGTGACGTAACCTAAAGTAACACAAAGGTCTGTACGGTAACTTAGCGGTCTGTACTGTCACTTAGCAATTTAAACTTAAAATTGAAGAAGGGGCCTATTGTCACGAAACTCTCCTTTTGCAAAGGAAACCTGTGTAGCGCTTTCCATTTCAGAGAACTGACTTAAAGTCATTGCTGCTGAAATAACACAATCTTCTGGTCTCGAAGGAAACCGCTGTGAGTGGTCTGTACCAATAAGGTACTTTGCAATGGTCACACCCTTTGTGCAAACTGGCTGGTCTCGTAAAAGCACTATAACGCTATAATTATGGACAATATATATGAACTTTAAGCAGTTGCAAAGAAGCCTGAAGACAAAACAAAAAATCCGTAGGCTTGAACGGGATTCGAACTCATGACCGTGCGATTGGGCTGCACACTGCTCAACCAAATGACAGAGGACTTATTCCGTGTTTACATAGCCTCATCTAAACACGAGGGGAAGGGGGGAGAATTCTCGACAGTCTTGGAAACCCGAAACGCAGTCGAGGGTTTACATAACTGTCGAGAATTCCCCCAACCACCCGAATGTTTAGATGAGGCTATGTAAACACGAAAAAAAAAGTCCTTTGTTGCTTTTATGCAATATTTCTTAAAAAATAGTTCGACAAATGAAGGAAAATGTTGTTTACTTCTTGATTGAAATAGATTTTCTTAATACGTGCTCTGGGCAGTCATATTCCATACGAGCCAATCAAAACGCGCATCTGACAACACATGAACCAATCTAAATTCCCGTGATGTCACAACCGTGTTTACATACTCTCATCTAAACACACATATTGACCAACGAGAGCGCGCGTACTATCCTAATTATTTTATAATCATTGCTTTGTATCTTCCAGGTGACTTTGGACCAACCCATGTTGGACGTTGATCACATCTCCTCGCGACTAAATTTCCTCCTTCCACGCTACCAGAACATCAAAGGCCAAGATCTTGCTGTACCTGAGAAGGATTCCAAACGCTCACGGAAAGCCAAGGTTTATATGATCCCTGAGTTGTGCTCAATTCATCCATTGCCCGGATATTTGTGGCGACAGCTGTTCATTCTACCAGCGTTGCTGTATCGCATGGAGTCCCTTCTCGTTGCTGAGGAGTTAAGGTCCTCTGTCGCCAGGGCTCTGGGTTTGGGCGCTGTTGCTTGGCCGAATGATGTGCCTCTGCCGCTGTTGACGATGGGCGAGGCGGTGGGTGAGGAAATCTTGGGTCAAGGTTATTCCTTCGTGGAGAATTCAAGCGACAAGAGTCCTTCTGATGTGGCTATAGACGGACTCGTGACTTCTCGTCCAGAAAAACTGGCTAGCAACGAGATTGTTTGTCAACCAGTATCTGCGGTTAACTATTTAAGAGGCGACATTGGCGTAGACAAGCCTGTTCCCCTTCCCTTCACGGGGCTAGAGAAAGAGGAGATTGTGCAACAAACAGACTCTGAAGCGGAGAAATCAAGTGAGATACATCCTGATACATGTACTGAGAATACCACTGCCTTGCACCACACAGAGCTGTGCGACGTGTTGACCAAAGTACGAATTTGTGAAGAGGACAACTTTGATATGTTAGCCAAAGTGGACAATTGTGCATCTCAGGCGAAAGAGTGCAGCACTGATGTGCCACCTTCAAGTTATTGTGGCTTAATGTTGAGGAACAAAGAATCAACTCTTTCAGCGGCAAGTGAAGTTAAAGTGAACTTTGCTGATTTTCCTGAACAAAGAGACACGTCATTTCATTCCAGTCATAAGAAAGCTGTAGATGAGGGGATCCGCGAGCCATCTCACATCATCATTTGGACTGATCACCGTCTTTCTAGTTTGTACAAAACATGCGGGCCGTCATCAAGCTTGATTCTCCGCGCTCTTACTCCTTGCTCAGCCGGTGACGTGTTTTCTCTCGAGAGACTCGAGATGCTAGGCGACTCTTTCATAAAATACGCCGTCTCAACCACAGTCTTCTTTCAGCAGCGACACGAAAACGAGGGCAAGCTGTCCTTCACCCGGGGACTTAAAGTTAGCAACAAGCAGCTGTTCTATCTGGCGCGAAAGCGATGCTTGCCTTCGTACATGTTTCCCCAGAAGTTCAACGTTTTGGTCAACTGGCTGCCACCAGGTTTTTACTATGAAAACAGCAGCGATATTGAGGGAGGGGATACTAACCAGTTCTTGCTAATGTCAGATAACAGTTCTCAAGAGCTGGAGGAAGAAGACGAAGAAGGAAGCCTATTTGCTCAGGAGGATGTTTCAGGTAGGCTAGTAATAAATTTTACACTGCGGTTGGTTCGCTCCAGCCGGCGAAGGCCTAACGCTCAAAACTGACGTCAGCTTGTGAATCTCGTTGCGATGTCCAATTTAGTGGCTGACTTTGCCTAAGACACAAGGGCTTCTGTGTTACATTCCTGTGCCTGAGAAGCGCGATAAATTACATATCACGTCCTAAAAGTGTGGAATGAAGGTGGAGCTCGCCCTTTCATGGCGTTAATTCATGTGTAAGGCAGCTGACTAAACATTGAACAAGCTCGGGTAAAACTGTCGCACCCCACAGAAGAGCAGTACAGTTAAAAAAACCTGCACATTTCTAAGTTGAAAAAAGTGAAAGGTTAAATAAAAATAACGATGGCATTGACTATGACAATATCAATTGTTCCTTTAAGCTGCAACTCACAGTCTTGGAGGCTCTTACGGCGGCGAGGTTCATCCCCCCAGCATTCAATTGAACCCTTTGCTGCACCACTGCTGCTCCGACAAAGCGGTTGCTGACACCACTGAGGCACTAGTTGGTGCATACCTGCTGTGTTTAGGTCATGAAGGAGCCTGGAGCTTTCTCGAGTGGTTGGGAATGGAACTAACTAAACAAGAAAATCAAGGTCTTTACAGCCAGAACACATCACTCGTTGAAGACTCTTCTTTTAATGTGGAAGACCGTGACAGTGAGTTTGATTCGACAGGAAGACGGCAGGATATTTCAAAAAGAACTTGCAGTGCTTTGCAGACTTCTGACGAGTCGTTATCACAACTGCAGTGGACACGTGACCTTCTTTCCTCGGACAGGCCGCGTTTCACTTTAGATGCCGAGATGACGCCAATAGAAGAAGCAGCGAATTGTCGTTATAAGGACGTGCGTGAAACAACTGATCAAAGAAATGACCAAAGCTTTCCAGAGAAGATACACGATCCCCATCTCAGTAAGAAAGGACCCTTGACAAATGCAGTAGCTGCATCTAATTTTCAAGCAGCTGGCGATTCCGTGGTTAAACCAAAACTAAAAGCATTTCAACCTTTTCATTATACCTGCGTTTCCTTTCCAAGTAAGAGATCTTCCACCGACGAATTTCTGGCCGTTGAAGAGGCACTGAGCTACACCTTCAACAACCATTTACTTCTTCAGCAAGCTTTCACGCATACATCTCTCCCCCGGGACTACAGCTCTGTCCGTAGCAGCTATGAGCAACTAGAGTTCTTAGGAGACGCGCTCTTAGATTTCCTTGTGACGCGTTATTTATACATTCAGCACAGGCATAAGTCCCCTGGTGATCTAACGGACCTGCGCTCCGCTGTAGTGAATAACTACAGTTTTGCAACTCTGGCTGTGAAGCTCGGATTCGCGAAACACCTGCAATCGCTTTCTCCTCCCCTGTTTAGTATGGTGAATACCTTTATCGAAAAGCTGGAGGAGAAGGAAATAAGACAACAACGTGCAAACGCAAACGAGGTAACGTAATAAGTGAAAGACTTAAAATTCACCACTCCCCTTGAAGGGCTTTTCAGGGCCACTGAAATTAATGAACTTAACATATTTAAGAATCTTAACTGGCGGGAGGCAGACCAATTGGGTATTTACAAGTGTAGCTGAGGAGTTGAACGAGGGAGTACCTAGAACAACTCCAGCTAGTGGTCAGAGCAGGACTCAAACCCGGGACCTTCGGATTATAAGTCCGGCGACCTAACCACCCGGCCACGCTGCGTCCACAAGTAATAGTGGAAAAAGAACTAGAAGTGCATCCAGTAGGCCGTATTAGTATAGAAATTATTGGTAAGAATTTGATTAATTTCTTGGTTCCTCCCGCTCTCTTTTGATCATACTCTACTCGTCACTTATTTTGCAGTTTTGTTTCAGGCATTTACTCCGTCCCTAAAACTTTAGCATGTGGCTCTGTTAATGCAATAATGAATGTTCCTCTTGTGTGCAGATTTATTCCAGTGTGTTCGTTCTTGGGGATAGAGATAACGAGGACTTTGTTGAAGTGGAGATACCCAAGGTGCTAGGTGACTTGTTTGAAGCAGTAGCTGGTGCCCTGTATGTGGACTGTGGACAGGATCTCGATAAGGTCTGGGAAGTCTACCTGCCTATACTCAAGCCCTCTATTGGTGAGTTAATAACCGAATTCTCTTCACTGAATCTTGCCGTATTAGGGGTAAAGTCTTGAAAGGAATTACTTATCATGCCATGAAACCTGAAGTATAAGGTTCCCAAGCAATATCATCATCATTGTCGTCGTCGTCGTCGTCTCGTCGTTATCATCGTCGTCATCATCATCGGCGGCGTCATCGGTGTCATGCATAATTTCATTTACCCTCGGATTTTAGAGAAGCTTATACAGCTAGTATCTCGGAGCATTTACTCACCCAACCAAGAGAGTACACACACAGAGGCCAGACCACAACCCCGGGAACTGCGTCCGTCCTCTTTGTGAACAGTGTGTGGGTTCCGGCTTTAACTTAATTTTAACTTGAGTTTCTAATGACAGAAATGGTTAGAGTGAAACAACAAGACCAAATGCTTGATTCTGCTTTATACGTTTTTTTGAAATGTCTCGGGTCATGTCACGTCTTTATCATGTCATTGGTATTTTGTCAAGTTCAAGTTAGAGTGCCGCAGGGCTAGTCATTCCTGAAAAATGGAACGCTACCACCACTCCCACTTCATTTTAGAATGGAATACCTTATCTCTCAACTTGCCATCTTGTTTTTCTTCTTGATTTCGTAGATTACTACTGTGACAATCCCCCCATGTCGGCTGTGAGGAGGCTTCTGGAGATGGAACCTAATTCTGCTAAATTTGCGTATGTTTTTGCTTGCACATGCAGCAGACGTTGAAGGGGAATCGAGGGTTTTCTCCACAGAGAGAGTGGAGAAACCCTCTCCCTAGCTTCCGCCCGTTTTTTTTTGTTTTTGTTTTTTCCTTCCCCCTCCTACCCCGACAACGCCTTCAAAGCTACGTGTGTTTGTTTGAATATTTTCCGAGTTGTCTGGAGCTAAGCGGCTGGTAGTGATTTGCTATGGAATGGTTTGATGAACCCTGCATTGCATTGTTGTGCCTCTAACTTTGTGATTCTCTTATTTAACATCTGTTTACAGGCCTTTAGAGAGAATGGTGGATGGTACATTCAGAAGTTCTTTGACTGTGTCAGGTTTTGGAACGTTTGTGGGAATCGGGAGAAATTTCCGAATTGCGAAGTCAACTGCCGCACAAAGAGCCCTTGCCGCTCTGCAAAAAAGAAGTTAATAACACTTGAACCAGCGCATTTATCTTGAACATAGTCTTTCGCGCGGGTCTCGTGAGCACGCATCACTAAACTCTTATTCACTCGCTGCGTGAACTCGTTCTGCAGTGTGCCTGTAAACGAAAAGCTGGACTTTTCACAACGTTTTCAATATTCTCAAATGGAAAAAAGGTTGAAACCAATTTTAAATCATTTTATACATTTATATATTGTATATCTATATATGAAACAATTTATATTTACAATTTGATGTTTATATATCATTTTTATAGTGTTTTTCGAAATGCAAATATATACTCAATGCAATTTACCTTGCTGTTATGGCGTGAATTTGTCATGGTGGTGGTGGTGGTGGTGGTGGTCGTGGCTGTAGTAACTGTAACTACAAGGTGATGCCGAACGTAATGTTCTTTCATTAACACGAATTCAGCCGAAAATTTGCGGTCTATTTTCAGTTTAAATGGGAAAATGCCACGAAAAATCTCAATCCAACCGCCTGTATTTTATCGAGTGTCGAAGTATTCTATCTTCGTTTATAGAAACGTTGCAAAGAAGAAACGAATCCAAAGGGATTACAAGAAGGAATGTAACACTTTTATCAGGTAGAAACGAAGCACTTTAGTGCAATGTCGTAGAACTTCATGCCAGACATTCAGCCTCCCCGGATAAAAGTCAGTCAACACGCTTTGTTGGGTATACCGTACTTCCACTAAAAAGTTTGACTCTTAAAGTATGAGTAGAATTTGAAAGGTCAACGCTTAGCATCGAATCGTAAGGAAACATAGGCGATTTCCAACTCGTCGCTTGCAAGAGGACTAGTAAGTCAACCCAAGACTCGAGGTTTTATACAAGCAGTTATCATCTGTGAAATCTGTGTGAAATCTTAGGGTGCTTTCCATTTGACAGAACTGACCGGCCAGACCGGGGATTTGGGTGGGCTAACTCGCTAACTACAACGCCTTCAAAATAACACTAATCGAGCATGATATATACTCCCCTGAAAGAATCTGAGGGATATCATGCAACTGTTTGTTCAAATTGTTGCATTTTCTTTGCATACTGACCCGTCCGGCCGGCCAGTTCTGACAAAACGAAAGCGCCCTTAGTCATATGCAGTTCTCACTGCTCCTTTACGTGCATATTTACGTCTCCGTTTCCATTAAAATGCCCTTGCCTCAGCATTCGCGGGTCTTTGTCTCGGCCTTATTTCACATAAGACTTCCTCTTTGCCAAACGAGCAATAAATTCCAAATATGGCTAATTCGCAAGCCTCATCGCTTATGGTGAATGTAAAAGTCACTGTCTGATTTGAATGCAGTCACTCCGTTTCCCAAATGGTACGTAGTGAAGCAGTAGTGAATTCACGCATGCGCATACTGAATGCCAAAAAAGAAAACAAAAACTCTGGACCAGTAGCGGTACCTCTGGACGTGTTGCCGGAGCGGTGTACCATGACGACTCCCCCCGAGATTTCGGCCCGCGGATCGCTTATACCAACCCCCAGTTCCTCGCTGCTTTCAGATACCCGTCCACGACAGCCTGTCTGCCCCCGACGCGGCAGTGAGGGAGAGAAATGCCGGCCCCTAGACCATATGTGACAAATCCCTTACGTACTCACAGCTCAGTTCCAGTTACCAAGTTATAGGATTTCGAACAATATATATTGAAACTGTAACTCATTATGTCCTCCATATGGTGCGCAATAGAGTACACCGGAAGTAGATTGTTCCAAACATTGGCGCATGCGTATTTGCTAGAATTGCTAAAATTCTACCAACACGCGATCGCGGTCGGCTCCAGGAATTCCCCCTGAAAGTGAGTCTGGGGAGGGCTGGGTGTAAGTAATAACAAAGATGGCAGACAAGGAAGAGTTGATGATGGCTTATGAGGAGATTCATTTTTGTCCCATTCCATCGCAAACCAACATTTACGGTCTTACAAAAGTGGAGAGTAATGAGGAGGGTAACAAAATATTTTTAGCATCTCTTAGCGGCAGGGTGGTATGTCTGGAATACCCAGCGAACTCGGTTGTTCCGTCATCAAGGGAAGTGCCTTTTACCTACATTCCAGGTTTGTTAACATTTAACGCTATTTCTCGTATTTTATATGTTTAGAAAATGACTACTTTGAGGAAGCACTAACTTTGGGACTAACTACACACTTGCTAAGGACTCAGGCAAACAGAGTTGTAGTGCTCCAGTCACAAATGTTTGCAGCCATGCAATAATCTTGCTGGAGGAGTGTCTCTTTTGAACTAGCATGAACATTTTGTATGCATAGAAGGCCACAAAGCGAAATCTCCATTGCTGTTAAAATTTATCTACAAGGTTTGATGTTTTCTCAGAATCAGCAGAAATTGTTTCCATTGATGCTTTTAACAGACCAGAACCAAGTAGAGGCCTTGTTGTAGGAATATCCTTGATTCTGTTGAAGGTACCATGGCATTTAATTACTTAAAGTGAAGTGATGTGGCTATATGCCGAACAGCCGGGGGAATCTGAAATAAACTAAATGTGCAATTAAATGGTGAGAAATTTCTGCAAATGCTTCATTATATTCCAGCCACCTTACTTGAGTATTCCATATTTATTTAGTATTGCCAAACAATTCAGAAAAGGAAAGATTCTTCACAGTTGATAGTTTCTACGTACTTGGACATGGTATCAAATTGCTGTGTTTTTGCACCGAAAACCATGTCACTTTCTAACCCTAACCTGAATCCTAAACCCTATAGAATTTTCTGACTGTTGGGCACTTAGTTTATTTGAGACCCTTATTTGCTGCTGGACATTTTATCCACTGCATAATGAAAATCGCTGTTATGACATGCTATGCATAACTGGAACAGAATGCCTTCAAGGATTATCACCCACTATTGATCCACCTTTTTAATTAATTATTTGCATCCAGAATTCCCGAAGTCATCAGAAACAGTTTCTTAATATCTACTCAGCACTGGAAAGCAAAGCAGAATTTTCACTGGACAGTATAGCAGGTACTGGATATTTTGGGGGGAGCAGGGTTGGCACAGTGGTGAGAGCACTCGCCGTCCACCAATGTGGCCTGGGTGCGATTCCCGGTCTCGGCGTCATATGTGGGCTGAGTTTGTTGGTTTCGCTACTCTGCTTCAAGAGGTTTTTCTCCGGGTTCTCCGGTTTTCCCCTCTCCACAAAAAGCCAACAATTGATTTGATTTGTTCTGATTTCAGTTGATTTGTAGTCTCCCCAATTAGTAGAGCACTCGTGCTCAGCTAAATAACCTGAGACTTAAATAAAGTGATTATTTATTTATTATTTATTAGTAATCCACATTCCCAGGTGCTTTGTTTGACTGTACACAAATGCAATTGATCACACTTAAGATAAAATTGATGCTTCATTAAACACTTGTGTGATTTATTTATTTATTTTTTTGTTTTTTTCAATAACACAGAAGGTTGTCAGCATCTTGAGTTGGACTTTGTTCCATTCCAATTGACTCATGCTCAGTAAGTTTGCTGATAAAGCCATTTTGTCACTTTTCTTAGCCACTGCAATGAAAGTGTTGTTTTTCCACCATGCAGTTGTGGTAAATATACTGTTTATTCTGCCAGACTCTTTGTGAAAGGAAGACAAGAAGTGGTATTTCTGCTTTGTGGAAGTGATGAAAGTGTTCACTTGTTTCGGGAGGTATGTTTGTCTGTGTAATAGGCTTGAATAACACAAGGCCGTTTAATGATTTCACTACTTTTTATTGACTGAAAATGCCGTTTAATCTTTACTTTAAGGATAGAATCCAACAAAGATTTGAAGAACAAGCAGTAGGAGACTATTTCCCTGAGCTGCAGAATTTGCCAAGCAAGTATGATACATTAATTTGATGTGTACAAGCACTTTGATGGCCATTGTGGTCAAGTAAAAAAGTTTACAAATTGGGTCGTATGTGAACTGTGGTAAATCCAATCATGGAGACCACTTGTAGAGAAAACATGAGTACACTGGTAATCTTTGAGCTAAAGTCAGAAGAACTGGAAGGGAATCTGGGCATTTTATTCCGGCATAAGGGCTATTAGTTCAAGAAAAGGGTGGAAACTTGAAGAGAGGGCCTCTTCCCCTCTAAATAACTTTCTTTCACTTTGACAAACAGTTTGAAATTTAATTAATATGAGTTGTTTTGTTGTCCTGGTACATGAGTACATTCTTGCTAAAGGTCTAATGAACCTCCACAGTTCTGGTGAAACAGTTAAGCTCTGATGATGATGACTATGGGCTTGAGATGCTGAGGTTGAAATTGCATTGGCCTGCTAACATCTGTCTTCATTTTGGCAGGTGCCTTAACCCTTTAACGTCCAATACTGACTTTATAGATTTTACTCTGGCTAATGCCAGTTGGTTTTATGCATCACTGGGGGACCTCTCAGGTACTAACCACCTCTCTGTCTGTTCAAAAACTATGTCTCCGTTGTTGTTGCTTGCAGTGTTCTGTGGTTGGAGGTGCAAACCCAACTGACCAGACGTATCACAGTTCTTGGTTGTCAAGATGGCCATGTCAAAGTTGCAGTGACAGAGCTTACCGCAGAACCTAGTATGTGTTTTTGTTTGTTTGTTTGTTTTCTTGCTAGACTGTTGACAATGTACTTTACAGGTGGTTAATGTGTTTCTCTTTGAATTTCACCAGGTATCATCAAGGAATACAGATTGAACCGTGATGGGCCCATTTCAAGTGTGAAGTTATTTTCATTAAATTCCATCCAACCCAAAAATATGAATGGTATAGACTGAATTCATAAATAGCAGATAATAAATTTTTCTTTTTTGTTGATGACACTGTAAATAAATTGACCAACAGTTCAGTCATCCAGCATTGTCTTTTCAAGGAGTAAAGCTACATGTAATGACGCTAATAAATCCTGTTAATTAAACCCATACAGATTATGTTGTTATGAAAATGATTGTTGGTAATTAAATTGTTTCTCTGGTTTGTTGTTTCCTTTGCAGAAGATTTAAACATTGACAACAATGAAGCAGAATCAAGCATTCATGACTGTCATCTCTTGGTTTGCTGTGCTATTGAACCAAGCGTTGTTTTTATGTATGTACTGATTGATAGCAGACCAGGGTTGTCAAAAAGATTTTAAGTAGAGGGCAAATTTAAGACATTCTTCTCTTTTAACCAACGAATTATAGCTGGCAAAACTATGAAAGTAGCAAGCGATACAGGTGGTTGCCAGCACTTTTTGACAACCCCAGATGACCAGGGAATGTCTTGAAGTTGAGGGAGCAAGGGGACCAGAAACTTCTGTACCTTACATTAGTCTCCCTTCCTTTTCCGTGCTGCTTGTGCTCCTGTGTTTTCAGTTTCCTCCCACTATTTCCTAATCCCGAGATCCCTTCTACCACCTGGTGTGTGTTTATCAAATGCCCAGAAAAGCCATTTAATTTCCAAAACTGCAATCCATTTATTCTAGAAAGGTACACATGTATTCATGAGAAAAACAGATAGCAAAGTTTGGTTTCACGAATAGAAATTTTTTCTTCCAGGTTCCCCCTCCCTCTCCCCTCTCCCCCTCCCCTCCCTCTCCCCCTCCTCCCTCTCCCCTCTCCCCCTCCCCCTCCAAACAGGGCTCTTCTCACTTTTAAAGACAGCTACTTAATTGTAACAGGGTGACCGTAAACCAGTAAGTTATTCCTTGTTGTTTAATCTACAGGGATATAATCAATCAAGGATATTCAAATATGGTCACGCTGCCTGAGTCGGATGACTTTGACAGCGTAACATGTGCTAGCATCGCGGATGTAGACTGGGACGGGAATGACGAAATTATCCTGGGAACCTATGGACAGGTACCATTCAGGGCAGTGTGCAGCCTGTCTTAATGCCTTTTTTCTGGTAGGAGGGGGGGGGGGGGGGGAGGGATTAATTTAACTGTTTGTCCTTCAATTTGTTTTCAGGAACTTCTGGTGTACAAGTTCATTTCCCCGGGAGACGGAAATATGGGGTCTGCAAATCACGTTGAGTTTCAAGTGATATGGAAAAGGAGTTTTGCAAACCCACTGTTTGCCATTGAGTACCTTGATCTCACAAATGACGGAATGAAGGAAATGGCAGTGGCATCACTATCGGGGCTGCATGTGTTACAAGTTAGCCATACTCTTTCTATTGTTTCTATAGCCAGCGCCACAGACGAAACCAAACCTCTGGTGTTAGATTACGTCTGCGACGCTGGCTATTTTTTCCATAGAAACGCTTTATAACTCTAAGAAAATCTTACAGGATTTCTAGCGGTCTTTTGTATCAATGACTACAGTATGTCTGTTGTTCACCTGGAAACCATTCATTTTGTTATCAACTATCGCAGCTGTCACAAGTGCGCTGCACAAACATAATGGACAGACTGCAACACTACTTTTGCAACTTGACAATTGTTAAGTCCGAAACACTGAGAACATGATACAGCGATACCTCGAAAGAACTTTTATATTCTAGGTTTGACCATCGGTATTTGTTATTCATTCATTTTTGCTCTTGTTTCAGCACAATGTAGATCAAGCAGCGATGAAATGCCTGTCGAAATTAAAACATCTCACGTGATGATCATGAAGAGACGGAGTTTATAGCGTAAGGAGGAATTTGCAGATGATAGTGTGCAAAGCGCGCATTGAGAGGCCAACTACAGAAGATCCTGACCGTCATGAGAACCGAGTGGCTGCTATGTCAAATCAGCGGTGAAGAGTATGGTTCTCTATCTGCTCTCTGAACCCTGAAAACTGTGGTCCATCTAAATCTTGGAGGATCTATTGTTTACGAATGTACTTTTGTAAATAGAATATCCCTAACATCGGGGACGCAGCTAGATAAACCACGGCTAAAAGTGGCAGCGACGCTAACACAACGCCAAGCAGAAATCCCCTGATGATCTTCCTTTGCACAGGGTGATTCTTTTTGTAGATGGATTTACATCCTAAAATGCTGTAAATACTCCAGTGTCCTCCGAACAGTTTGCTGTAAAGGATTCGTTCGCCGCAAAGGTAACAAAATGCCGTTCGGCAGCGTGGACATGACATGTGATCACACCCATCTAACCGCTGAATAAACACTTTGCATTTAGGGCATCGCCGAGCGTTGACGACTCCCTCTGCAGTACCCTTTGTCCAGGCTTTGAACATCTTACTGCCGCGTTTGAAATCTTTGCAGCTTAATCCTTTGTGCCATGGTGCGTGGCAATGGAAACACCAATCAAAATGACATTCCGGACACGTTATTTTTTTTGTTCGTCCGTTTTTCACACGGTTTCGTGCACAGCAGTTTGGGCAAGTTTTCACGAGAGGATCGGTTTCTGCATCAATCACAAGACGGTTAAAGTGCTCTTGAAGCAATGGATAACCTTGGAGGAATTTCTGGATTACATCCTCTGACAACATCGAGCTGCAGTTTGCGCATTCAAGTTTCCATTTTCCTTCGGTTATTTGCAGTCGCACGTATGCCCCCAGACAAGAATCGCAGAACATAGCGTTGCATTTACGATGAGTGCTCACTCGATTTTTGTGGACGTTTTGCAAACAGATACAACATGAACGAAGCAATTCTGAATTGCTGTGATCAGAGTGTGGCCTTGAATTGACAGAACCGTGTTCGTTCTCATTCATTCCCGAAAATGAGATTTTACAATATAAGCGATCCAGACGCAAAAAGAACTATTTGTTTGTTTGTTGTCACAGCTTACCTCTGAAGCGTTCAAATCAGATTGAGCAGTTCCTCGTCACTTCAAAAGAAGTAACGGCAATGGTTTGCAGTCGTCACTCATCTGTCCACTTCAGACGACTATTAGAGAACACTCGAGTTCAGTGTGAAGCCGAACATAAATACTTTGAAGTGAAAGAAACATGAACTGTCAAACCATATCCACTCCGCAGCTTTAGCGTACGACTAGTTGGCATAAAGCAAGTTTCCAGCAAAATGCTGGAACTTGACTGAGAAGGAAAAGTAGACTAAGATTGACTCGGAAGCACTTGTTGGACGCAGTTATTTTTCATGCGTTTAACTTTTGGCGAACTGCAACAAAAACTCAAAAAAGCTAAAAAGTGTGTTAAGTATTAATACGATCATAAATGGCTGGCCTACTGGTACCTGTTAGTGAGAGTTTTCCAAGTGATTCCTTATTGGTCGTTCACCGCGCAATTAGCGGTATTTAATTAACACTACAAGAGATGCGTAAATTCTTTAACTAATCGCGTCGCCGACCGAAGGAGACGTTTCTTAAGTTGGTGGCTCTTCTGTGAGTGATAAGACTGCATACACGAATGCAATTAGTCTTTTAACGTTGTGCTGTAATTACCCTCACTAGCTTCGTCAGCATGCGCAAAATTCAAAAGGATTTTTACACAAGAACGAGGCTAGTGAGTTTAATTAGTATTGATATAAAGGATTATAAATAGGCCGCCATTTATGCATTCGATCTATTGGAAATGATGGACGAAGGAACCCGGCCTGACATTAAGGACCACTAAACGGTAACTGAAGCATCTTTATTCGGTTGTGCCACGGTCTGACCAAGGGAACAATGTTTCCGCCGCAAAAGATGAAGAATAAGAAAATTATATTTCGGCTCAGCCTCAGGCGTGAAGTGAGATATTTTAAAAAATATCTTATGAGAAAACAAATCGGCAGCATCGTTCCCAAGGACCTCTCTTCACGTCCTCAATGCTTCTGCCGCAATCCGAAAAGGGAACCCGATCCTAACCTAACCACCCTGGGGTAAAAGTTTTTTTCACAGCCCTCCACAGAAAGTTCCCAGTTTCCTGTTGAATTTGCGCGTCATTAACCACCTGATGCGTGACACTTTTACCCAACTCAGCTGCGCTGTTTCTAACAACTGACGACGTGACAAGTTCGCCAAGCGATGCGGCCATGAAACTCTTTACTTCAGGATCTCTCACAAGCTCTTCAAGAAGAACTTTGCATGCATCTTTTGTGCTCTGGTCGAGAATCAGCACCTTGATATAAGTTAGCAGTAGGACCCGCGTTTCTTCATTAGTCAGAAGGTCGGACAGCGTGTCTTTTGCTAGCTCTGCTATCTTTCTCAGTGTCGTTGGATCACTGAGTACGTGTTGAGTCAACTGGATAGCGGCAGCCCTAACATCATCTCTGTTGAGTACTTCCATTACAAACTTGCTGGCCAGCTTTGTTATCTCTGGGTCATGGAGAACATCTTGTAAAACTGCTCTAGTGACTTCGTCAGCCTTCTGGATGACACTTTCGTCAGCTACATCAGGAAATAAAGTAAAAACAAATTATAGCGCTAATTATTGTAATATTTTGGGCTGCTATTACATGCAATAACCCTTAACCAGTGTATGTTTCGAAGCACAATTTCATTGTGGTCTCACTTAAGGATCCACTATCTCAGAACTTCATACTTCACTGAGTCGTCGAAATAAAGTCGTTCACTAATAGGATTGCCCAAACTCGCGTTAATACGCGCGAGATGTGACTGTGAAAGCGTCACGTCAAGGACAACACTGTTCTGAGCAATTTTTTTGTTTTTTGAGTTAGTTTCACGACAAAACAGCAAAGAAGCGAAAAGTTATCAACTGAATGAGTGAAATAAAGTAAGTTAACTTACCTTGATTATTTTGTTTTGTCTTTTTGAACAACGTCCCAAAACAGTCGAAAAAAGCTCGAAAAGACAAAACAAAATAAACAAGGTAAGTTAACTTCCTTTATTTCACTTATTTACGATAAGCTGATCCCTCGTAGCTGTTACTAGCTCCGTTTGCAGCCTTACCTAAAGATCTACTGGCAACATCCGCCACTTCATCAGCGACGTTTTCTCTCAACGGCTCACGAAATACGTAAATCACAAACACGGTCACAAGAAGAGCACTTAGGCCCCATCTTAAGACAGAATGTCCCCTGACACGAAACGACTCTTCCAGGTCGTGAAGTCTTTGTAATATGGTGACGGTGTGATGGTGATCTGATGCAGCATCTACTGAGGTTCCTTCGTGTCTTTTAGACTGTTCTGAGCGTTCATCACTGCTAAATCTCCTTGCCATATGATTGTTTCCTAGCGCGACCGCATTAAGTACTTGAAAGGTCGAAATGTTGCAATGAAAACTTTCGAATAAGGTATATTTTACACAGGTGTAGCGTGCGAAGGTGAAAAAGTAATTTCTAGAACAGAAATACTTCTGAAAATTCCTCGGTTTAAAAATCCGAACAACAATCATCTTGATTTTTCTTACGGGTTGGATCGGCGGCCATGTTTATATTGCAGGCTCTTCATATTGTCCAGCGCCCTTTTCTTGATCATGATCTATATCATGTATGAGGAATCAAACAAGATGGCTGGCAAGCGATGTTTAAGATGTATCTGGGAAAGTGATTTTCAGTGGAAAGTAAGATCTCAGTTTATTGAAACTTGGAAAGGTGACTATCCAGACGATCGACTCGCAGCTGTCTCAATGGTTTGGGCTAATATGAAGTTTCTAGGCTGCAGATACCCAACCAAAACAGAGGAACTTGTCAAAGAACTCGAATCCAAGGGTCCCCCTATTTCACTACCAGATAAGGCCATAAGAAAACCGAAGCCTTTAATAGAAAATTTCACAATCTACGAACAAGAGGAAGGAGAAAACAGCATGAACAACAATCCTGTGAAAGTTGTGAACGAAAGTGCGCAGAAGTCCAAGAAGACGATATCTTTTGAGGATCTCGGCATGACTGACGAAACAGCCTTATATTCGTGTGTGGTGATAATCGATGATAAAATAATCGCGACGGGTGAAGGGCCAGGAAAGAAGCAGGCGAAAAGAAACGCAGCAGAAAACGCTTTGACGATTCTTCGTGCTCGTCAGCCCGTCGTTCGTGTTGGACCACCCTCGCGACAACACGACTCTGCGCCATGCTTGTCGAAAACCGACTTAGTGTCGAAAGCTTACAACAAAGCGCCAAATATTTCTGATGACAACGTCGGGAGTCAAATGCTTCGGAAAATGGGATGGACAGGCACTGGAGGAATCGGTAAAGACGGCCAAGGTCGCACTGAGCCTGTCTTGGCTCTTGGTATTGATGGAAAGTTGGGTTTGGGTTGTAACCCTACCAAGGGGGCTGAAGTGACAAAAACGTCCGTTGAGGAAACTCTTAAGTCCTTTTTAGCTGGCACTGAGCGACAGGTTAAGTTTTCTAATGAGCTGTCAAAAGAAGACAGGGCTATTGTGCATAGAATTTCACAACAATATGGGTTGAAGCACAGATCGTATGGCAAAGAAAAGGAGAGATACCTTGTTGTAAGTAAGGACTGACCTTGGTGGCAAGTAAATCCAATCAAGTTCCGAAGCATGCTGAGTGAAAAGCGTGCAACACACTTACTTGCCAATAAATTACGGTACTTATCTTCCAGAAAAATAAAGTCCTATGTTGGTGTGCTTTTGCGCTTGTTGTCTTTGACTTGAATTGAAAATAAAACCAGTTTTTTTTTTCAATTACTGCCTCCTAGTATAGCCTTTACTGATCAAGGCGTAACTGTGTAAAGGATTAAAGGATTCTTTATTGCATAACGGCTTTTTGTATCTCAGTGTCAGTTTCTCCGAGTTCTCCCTTGTATGAAGTGAAGTGAAATATTGGTGCGATACACTCTAAGAGGTGATACATGATGCTATACAAAGTACCCACCGACACCGCTGACTTGATTAATCATGTCGATCACCAATCACCAATGTCGATCTACCTGTATTTCTCTTTTCTGAGCTAATGCCTCAAAATGGAACATATTTCTCGCTAGTAGTTTATCCATTCTTATCAATATGGAATGCGGTATGCTATGTGTTTGTAACTCTGCCTTGGTCAATCTTACTTGGGACTAAACAGAGGGAAGTGACGATCTCAGCTGCTCGAAGTACAAGACGATCTCGTTTCGAAATGGCCTCCCGAACTCCACCAAAACCTTTTAAACCCCAGATCTCTGTGGATGAGACAGACGATGACTTGCCGGAGGAAATAGTGAAACTCCGAGGACACCATAAACAAGCTTATAATTACATCGCAAAAGCTTTGGAAATCGACGAGGAAGGAGGTAGCTGGTCTTAAATGCACCCTAGGTGTTAAGCCCCAGGAAGGGAGGGGTCCCAGGTTTCTACTGAATGTCAAACCGTGTCAACTGAAACTCTGTGTGTGTGTGTGTGTGTGTGTGTGTGTGTGTGTGTGTGTGTGTGTGTGTGTGTGTGTGTGTGTGTGTGTGCTGTGTGTGCTGTGTGTCAAAATCCCTACCCAGGGGAAAGCTCTCTGAGTCAATTTCCTCTATGTAGCAAGCCCTGCCCCTCCCCCCCTCCCCCACCCTGGGGCTTAATATTGATAGGTGTGCAAGGTAAAGCAGAAGACTAAGGTAAATTAAAGGAAAAAAGTAATTGGAAAAAGAAAAACTAAGCCTTACTAAAAAAATGGCAATCATTTCATGTTAATTATTTCTTGTGTACTTGAGAACTTTCTTCAAGTATGGAAAAGCATTGTATTTTGTTCACTTGGGATTAAGTTTTATCAGGAGTTCTTTTGGTTCGTCTATTTTACATCATTTGCCTCCAGCACTTGCAGAAAGAGCCAGATTTAATCCACATGGCACCTTGTACACACAATGAACACAAATAGAAGAATGAGTAATTTATGATGATATTCAGGGCAGGGTTAATAATATATTAACCCTGGGTTAAGTCAGATTAAAGCCTATAGGTTGCCATGGTAATTATTATTCCAGTGAATTACAAACCCTGCTTCTAAAAACTCAGCCCTGGATTACATCTCCAGACTTAAAAGAACCAATGTGAAGCGCATGGAGGTGGGGGAGACACAGTGGAATGTATCACATTTTGAAAGGCCATCGTTGTTTCCTCATGAGGCCCTCTTCCTAGGTATAATGTAAGCATAGCCTACCCTTTGCAGAACACCAGCTTATTCTGGTAAGAAAGCAGAAAAAAACATGTAGACCTCTTCCATAAGTAGCCTGCAAATGAAGAAGTATTTCACTTTTTTGAAAAGTGAAGTGGTAGCCAGAAACATGACTGTGTTCGTAGGCAGGCTGTTTCATAAGTGGCAGCCAAACTTTTTTTCATCTTTATGCTAATAAGCCTTACGAGCCTTGCTATGGCATGTCTAAATCAAAAGGAGTTCTGTTGTAAAATTTGGCCACTGAGTCTAGTTAACATTATGATAATTTTATATGTATGTTGAGGATAAAAATTAATCCTAGGTAAAGTAGTTTGATGTATAATAAATTATCTTTGTGTCTCATTTACACTGTATGGTAATGAATACCAGACAGGAAATTTTAAAAATAACTTGCCTGAAATAGATTTAACCTGCATACATAGATACTATAATTATACATACTGGTAAAAAAATAATAATAAAATTCATGGATGCCATTGATTTATGAATGTGACTCAGTACAGATATTCACCTTGATTAGACGATCCTCAATTTCAATTTTCCGTGGGTTATCCCATCTTCAACCTTAAAGTGTTATTCGAGTGCTGTGTTCTTAGAAATGAATGGAGAACCTAAACTTAGGTTGGTTGTTAAGATGAACCTTTAATATCATTAAATAATTATTTTTCTTCAAAGGAGGCCTGCCAACCAAAAAGAGAGCTTTAGACTTCTACAAAAAGGGAATACATGAGTTGGAGAGTGGGCTGCAAATTAGTTGCAGTGAACAAGGTTTGTCACCCCTCCTAAAGACACTATTAATTAATTTATTTATTTATTTACTTATTTATTTTACTGTTCAGGTAATGAATCTCAACTGCCAGTGGCATTGTCAGGCAATTTGAGGTCTAATAAAATATTATGTTCAGTGTTGAAAAATTGCACATCGTGTGCTTCTTGACTATTTCAGGAGAAGACTGGGAAAAAGGAAGAAGACTTCAAGAAAAAATGAGATCAAACCTGGAAAATACCCGAGAAAGATCAAATGAGTTGGGTATGTAAAATGTGGGGAACTTTCTTAAATCAGTCGTTGGTAATTTTTTTTTATTTGTGATTTTTGAATCCTTTCAGTTACACTGTTGTTGTCTGCATCAAGTATCAATCAAGAAGAAACCAGTAAACTAATGGGAGATGCGATTGCTGAAGTGCAAGCTGAGGATGCTGCAACCTCTAAAAACAATGTTAAAAAAAGTTTGACCTCAAAGAGTGCTACTACAACTAAAAAGGCATCAAATACTAAGGACAGTTCATCTAAATCTGCTACATGTCCTAAATTAAATGGTAGGAATACTTCAGCAAGTTTGTCAAATGTTAGACCAAGTGCTCCTGGGCGCAGTCCAGTGACGCGAAGGAGAAACCCTCAAACAGTAAGCATGCACTTTTTTAAATGTAGTTTCTCACGGGTCTGTTAGTCACCACTACATAATTTATGTATAGTGAAGTCTTGAAGGTATTTGGGAAGTTGATCCTTGTGTCCGTACACACCTCTTATAAACCTTTTAACCAGAAGGAATTATCAAGAAAGGACTAAGCAGGCTTATTTATAAGGGTAGATGGCTAACCCGAGTGGTGAACCTTAAAAATTTAGTGCTATTTATTTAAATGTATCATAGCTCCTAATAGCATTAAAAAGGTTGAAAAATGAAAGATCTTTGATGGATCTTCAAAGATGCCTCATGAAAACAAGTACAAGGATCCTAACAAGGATCTTTGAAGATCTTCAAGGATCGTGAAAGGATCCTATAAGGATCTTTGAGGATCTTGGCAAGGATCCTTAAAGATCTTGGCAAGATTTCTGAGGATTCTTGTTGAGATCTTTATCAGGATCCTCAAAGATCTTTGAAGATCCTTAGCAGATTTTCACCAGAGTTGTGCTCTGGTCAAATGTGCTCAGGCTTCCTTCAGCCAGGGAAATTCTCTAATGGCATGGTATATTGGATCACATGATGTGCAGGCCTTTTAACGGTAGAAAGGGGAGCCAAAAACTCTTTGTACGTCAATGGTGTTTTCATGTTGGGCAATGCTGTTCTAATAATTACTTGCCCATGGATTCAGTTTACTCTAAACCATGCTTTTTCAGATGAAACCACCAGGAAGACCTGGGGCTGACAATGACAGAACCAAACAAGGAATTGAAAACAAGAAAAAAATTTCACACCTCAAAAATGTTGATTCTAAGTTAGCAAATCACATCATGGATGAGATTGTCGAGAAGTAAGGTTTGGAAGTTGTTATTTCCAGAGTTGTTTAGTACATTAAAGTTAAACTCTACAGATCATTTACCATTTGAATGTAGTTATTTGTTCATTACACAGTTGTTTTGTAAATTATTAGTATGCATTCAAATAACCCCTCTTGGACTTTGCAGAGAAACCTTATTCTACATTTTTTACCTACCTGAAATGATTTTTCTTATGAATGTGAAGTTTGTAGTACTTTATTGATGAAGTTGGGGATGACGAAGACAATATACAGAGCTTCAACCCACAGGTTCTGCATTGAACTTGATTGAGACAAGGGAGATGATACATATCAATTTTGGTCTTCTACATGCCCAATCATGATAATCTGTGTCCAGCCTTTATATGTACTGTACTATTGGAATTTTTGCAGTAAATAATATATCGTGGTATCTTGTTGTGTTCTAGTGGGGCCCCAGTACATTTTGATGACATAGGTAGGTTCTTATTTTAAGAATGGTGAAAGATCTTCTAAAAACTTCAGGTCTCACACAGTTCAGTCAGATTAAGAAAGGTCTCATGCTTTTTCAGTTGCGTTTGCTTTTAATAAAGTTCAGCTGATGTCTAAAGTTTCTAATAAATTTGCCAGTTGCAACCCTGCAAATTTCAAAAACAACAGACAAGAAAGTGGGGTTTTTTGCATTGATTTCACATATACTCACTGTTGGATGGGTTCTGAACTATAGCATGGAAAGAAGACTAAAGTGGCAGATCTTTCAGATGTAAATTATTGCAGTCCAGCTGTGAGAACACAAATTAAGGCCCATTCTTCCATTTTGCATTTCAGCTAATTAAGTCTCTTAACTTTTTTTTCTAAATACTAAAGCTGGTGCGAACAATGCCAAAAAACTTCTTCAAGAAATTGTCATCCTGCCATACTTGAGGCCTGAGGTATTTATTTTCACTTTCTTCGTGTCTGACTAAAATGTGATTCCAGCCACATTCCAATTCTCAGTTATTTTGGTCTTTGTTTTCTCAGTGTTCTTTACATGTCAGTTGGTTTTCTTTCTCTGTAGCTTTTCACTGGTTTGAGGGCACCAGCTCGCGGTCTCCTCTTGTTTGGTCCTCCAGGAAATGGCAAAACAATGTTGGTAAGTCGTTAAGTTTGTAACCATGGGATTAAGTCACTTGTACCATGGTGGTGCTAATGCTGTACAGTTGTAAAAATTAGTGTATGCCTAATTTGCGAAAATAATGGCCAGTGGCCTAGCATGCCCTATGGAGCATGGGAAGTTTTTAAGCGCAAGGGAAATGTAGATTCAACTTTAGCTTTACTACCAAGTGCAACTACAACTAACTAGGGCATATATAGAGTGGTTTTCAATTGAGTTTTGTAAAACCAAATCCAAAGTAATTAGAGAGCCAATCATGTTCTGAATCAAATACGTTTACCCTTCAGCCAATCATAAGTCAAAGTAATTCACGAATTCCAATCAGAACCCAAAGCAAGTAAACACAGCCAGTAACAAGCATAGGACAACAAGAGTAACAAGAGTCACAGTTGGTTTTAGTTTTTCATCTGTTGAAAACTTCGTGCAAGTTTTTTGATACTGTACAATAATAATATTATTATAGAGCAAACCAAAATCAAAACACCAAAGCAATGGTGTACCAGTAATTACTTTTGACACTCATGTGAAAACTGCTCTTAAAACATTAACACCTCACCCCAGCCGGATGAACCCATGAGCCAATAGTAAATGAAGGGCTCCGGGCAAAAACGTCCTAACTGACATTTGTGTGATTTTTAGCTCATTTCTCAAAATCGTGGCCAATTCCAACTGAACCAACTGCACTAAAATTACGGGGTCAACATCCCCATGCTATATGCCGAAAATTAGGGCAATCCAATGAAAAGGAGTCAAAAAAATTTTACCTGTGTTTTCATATTTATTTTTCCTGCTCTTGTGCCCTCCCCAGGGTCCAGAAAATTTTTTTTTTCCGTCATTATTTTGTTCACATCACTTAGGATAGGCAATTCCATAACTTAATTTCCGTGTAATGTGTGAATTCTGGACACAATTTTGCAAAACGACCAAACGCACTGAACATTTCAGTTAGGATGTTTTTACTCTGAGCCCTTCAATTGCCTAATTGACCAATGACCGTGATTTACATCTGTAAGTCACTGTTGTGTTGTAATTTATTCAGAGACAGTCAAGCTGATGAGATATCAGATTCTTCAGAAGTAGTTGTTTGAAGATGATTATGTATCAAAAGAAGCCTCCCCAGCAAGCCACATGTAGTCTGAGATTTCTTTCTTTCCTCCCCATGAGGTTTCCCACTGAGGATTAAAATCACCTGGCTTTAGCCTGTGTAAAGTCTGTTTGAGTCATTCAGTCCAGAGACTGTTAGTACAGTGCTTACCAAATAAAATTATAGGGAAGTATCTTGACTGTTGGTGGACTGGATTTTTCAGGCAAAAGCTGTAGCAAGTGAATCCAAAGCAACATTCTTCAATATAAGTGCTGCCACACTTACGTCTAAATGGGTAAGATTTTATTATTATTTATTCATACAGACTATGTACATACATGTAGGATACACTGAAGTGAGAGGAACAAAAAAATGAAAGCTTTTGCATATTTCATTGGGAAAATGAAATTAAGTTTATCAAAGTAGAAAAGGCAATGTGGTTTGTTGGTTTCGTACTAGGTTGGTGAGGGCGAGAAACTTGTCCGTGCCCTGTTTGCAGTTGCAAGAGAGCTTCAACCAAGTATTATATTTATTGGTAAGAAATTAATTCTGTAAAACTGTTAAACTGGTACTAATCAGAGATTATAGGAGTTAGGACAAGGTGGACATTTATGTGCAGAATTGGCCACAGTTATTGTTCAATGAGTACTTCATACATGTATAAATGTTGCTTCTAAAAATATCTAAAATCCATAACTGTTCATCAGTAGGCTGCCCAAAATGTGTGCAATTTTACAATCGGTTTTGGCTCCATTAAATCCTATACCAATTGCAGAGCATTTTAGAAGGAGCCACCCACAGTGTGAGCACAGTTACTGACAAGACATACTAGTGAGGAAAACAATGCAAAATACATTAAATAATGAACTAAGCACACAAGTAAACTAAATAAGCAAAGCACGCATACAACTAGAGGAAAATTGCACGCATGCACCTGCATAATGTAGAATGTAGAAATTAAATAGGGCCAATAGGATGATATAAAGGATTTAAAATAACAAAGGATACGGTGTGTCTTTCAATCCTGGATTGTTCATTTAATCTTTCATAGTGTAGTACCATACTTCTCAATGATAGCACCATGGCATTTGAAGAATTTAGTTAATGATTTACAAAGCAGCAAACCGGTAGATTTGAAGCCTTGGTAGAGGAGAGGTGTTGAAAGTAGGCGAAGTCTATGTATAAAATCCAACTTTGATTTGCAAATTCTGGCATATCTCACCAGTTGAGATATGTAAACACCATAGGCCGGGTTGGCGGGAATGTTGCTGTTCATATAAGGGAAATTAACAATCTGAAATGAGAAGTCATCCCTCTTGTCGTAGACGCTGACATGGAAAGGTGTGTTGCTGTCACCATTCTTGATTCTCACATCCAGATATCACATTTGTGTCCTTTTTCATGTCCACATGAGGTATTTTCATGTCCACATGAGGTTTATGCATCTCATAAATGTGGTCAATCCTGCACACATCTCAACACACTTGTTTTAAGGACTGTTATGATCATATATTTTTTAAATTTAAGCTTGGTATAGAGTGTAGGTCAGGCAGCACAACTGTCTCTTCCTTTGGTGTGTTGTGGTGTCAGAACATCCTTATTTCTCTCTAAAAGAATATCTTCAAGTGATACATATTTTATAATTATGTCCAATGGTCATGTTATTCAAATACAGTTACAGCCTTTCAGTATTTCCCTATGCCACCAATGGCCAGGGGTGTATTTGCAAAGTCAATTGTTTTTGAAACAGCTCTTTAAAGGTGGATTAATTTTAACCCGCCTCACACCAGGCACCTTTACACGCATAAAATTATGTTGTTCACAAAGGGACATGGGGAGGTTAGAGGTTTATGCAAAGGCCAAGATCCCCCCCCCCCACCCCCTTTCAGCCTGACTTGCCTGGGGCCTGGGTACAAGATGGACATTTAACCTTTCCCAGGCTAGGGACTGTGGTAATTTGCTTATAATTTGAACCAAGTGATCAAAAAACTGTCAGAGATGCAACCATGCATTTTGAAGTTATTACCTCTGTCCTTATTTCTCCCGACCCTTTTTTTTAAAATCTGGACTGAGACTGCTTACTTGTAGGTCCTTTGCACTGGAAGCAGAAGGACAACAACTGTAAAAGTTATTATTTAAAGATATTTCAAAAGAGTACTAGAATATAGTCTTACAACAGTATTAGTAAATGGAGCTCATAGTCTCTCTGATTTCTAGCAGCTTAGAGCTGATATTGTCGTTCTTTCATAACATTAAACACGTCTTGCAGATGAGGTGGATTCATTGCTTTGTGAGAGAAAAGAAGGAGAACAGGAACACAGTAGAAGAATGAAAACAGAATTTTTAGTTTCTTTTGATGGGGTGAGTATAATTCTCAGTTGCTGTAAATTGTTCCCAGGTCTGTCTGAGTTTCATATAGTGTATTTTGAACTGTCGATTTGGCAGGTAATTGCTGACCCCAACGAGAAAATATTAGTAATGGGAGCTACTAACAGGCCACAAGAACTTGACGATGCAGCTCTTAGGTATGTCTGTGGTACATTTTGGTAAGCCTGTGCTACAGCTTATTTTTAGCCTTTGATCAATCTGATCTGTGTTTCATTCTTTTGTCGATATATGCTAAGACTATGTTGCATGGATATTCAGTGTATATGCAGGACTCGTAAACTTATGTTATTTTAGCTGTAAGTCCTTGGGTTTTGGTTTCTTGTTGACAGGCGATTAGTGAAGAGGGTGTATGTACCTTTGCCAGACAAAGAGGTATGAACATTGTTGTATTATTTTTATCTAAGTTATCTTTGATCTCAGTTGTTATGCAGTACTTATGATACCGTAGGTTGAAAGCTTTAGATCTATCAAAACATTGTTTCTGTGCATCAGTGCTTGTTGATACTGTTATAACGGAGATCAGCTGCTGCTTTTATCTGTGATCCTTCATTTGAGAACTAAAACGTCACCGTTTTTGTGTTTTGAAACGTTTTTTTTTTTCAGATCTAGCTTCACCTTAAAAACTGCAACAATGGTCGTAAAGTCAAGACATTTTTGACCAGTTGATTGGTGCCTTGCACTTTAGAATGAAATCATGAAGTAAAGTTGACGATTGTGCCTCGATGGCTGAACTCTGTTTTAATGGTGTTTTCTCTTTCCTTTTGTCTCCAGACCAGAAAGGTCCTTTTGTCCAAACTTTTGGTCAAGAATCACAATCCACTGAACACTGCTGAAATGGAGACCCTGGCCAGGTACTCAGTTTAGTGCATTGTAGGCGAAAAATCAGTTATAGAGGATGAAATTGTTTAGCTATTAATTAAAGTTTTGTACACAAAGCCACAGTGATGGAATTTATGGGTGTCTTGAACTTGACATTGTTGGTTGTTTCCGCTGCTACCTAATGTTACTATTCAAATAAAAATGGAAGTCACTAACGTTTTACTGTGTATTGTTGGCTACTGTAGACAAACGGAAGGTTACTCTGGTAGTGACCTTACAGCTCTGGCTCGAGATGCAGCATTAGGACCAATCAGGGGTAAGAACTTGCGTGCGTTACTGTGAGGATGACACTACTTTTTCTGAAACTTTACATACCATGGCCTTACGGATATGTGTTGTTCGTTTTGTTTTTAGATCTTCGTCCTGATCAAATACAGTCTGTAGATGCAGCTAAGGTAATACTTGCACTGTAGTCTCCGTCATAGGGGTTATTCAGCGTGTCAAGCTATACTTGGAGATCTGTTGTGTGGCCGCGCATATGGTAGAGACTGTTATACTGAATTTCACTTGGTAGTGATTCTCACTGAAGAAAACTTCCACCAACTAAAAACTAATTACCAGTGAATGACAATACACCATTGTTGCCGAACATTGTTCAGTGTAAATGCTATTATCAAACGCTATGGTTTGGATTCTTTTCCACGATGGTTTCATTCTTATGAACATATTGTCACTAGGTTATACTAGGCAAAGTCAGCAGCTTCATGTTCCTAGGCTCAATCTAGGCAGCAGCAAGACGTTTATAATGTTTGTCTAGTTTGTAATAACAATTTGCAATACGTCCTTTTATATTGGATATTTTAGCACTTCTTGGTTTACTGACATTCTTTATAGCTTTATTATTATTAATGACTTGATGTAAGCCGCAATAGAATAGCTGTGTTCACTTGAGAAACTTCTGTTTTGTTCTAGGTCCGGGGCATTCAGCTTAACGACTTCAGAAACTCGTTAAAGGTTGTTCGACCCAGTCTTTCCCCGCATTCCTTGCAGTTTTTCGAGGATTGGAACAGACAATACGGCAGCAGTGCTTAGGGAGATATGATTTCAATGGAAGTTGTTTGGGGAAACGCTGTCACACGTGAACCTGATGCCGAGAAACGAAGTGAAATGCAACAGCCAAGATATTAATTCGTTGCTTTACGTATCGAGTTTTTAATAGTAAAATACCAAGCATTTCAAACTTGGGATGGCATGAGCCTCAAAATGGTGGAGAAGCCACCTTAAACACTAGCATGCAGTGAAATACAGCAGCCGTATATCATGGTGCCAGGCGGGCATGCCGGGGGAAACAGCAATGCGCTATCCTAAGTAAATTGATCGTTGGACATAAATCGGCATTTCCAATTCATGTCAACTTATTTGAAAAGCTCACAGAGAAAGAAAAGGGAGTAAACTCAGTTGTGCGGTTAAAAAATACTTTAGACTTGATGATGTGAGCACTAAAATTGAGTTGTGAGAAATTATTCTTATGTGATTGAAAATTGCTGATAAAAATGTTGAAAGCAAAGTAAATCCTGTTCTTTTGAAAATTTACGATGACCAATTTGTCTATCTCGGGAAAAAATAACATGGAAGAGGTAATAAAGACTGGCTCATGAGTGACGTAATGTTACAGAAAGCGAGAAAACACCCGATCGCGAGTAAAATGGTGGGAGGCTTCGTTAGAATTCTAGGAAAGAAATTGTTCTAAAAGAATTTGCCCGGTCCCTTTTCTTTGTGAGAACTTTCATCTAATTATGGAATTACACAGCCGTACCACTTTTACACGATAAAAGAAGGCAAAACTGACAGTTTAAGTGTAACCTTACGTTTCTCTGTAGAACCAAGAATACGGGGCTCAAACTCATTTAACGGGATGAAAGCCTTCAGTATTCGACTGTTTATAGTCTGAGTTTTCATGGCCCTTAACAAAGGGTTCCTTCAGTTCCCTCAACTCCTCTTTTGCTGCCTATCGCGATCGACTTCCGTTCAAATCTTGAGGTTCACTGTATTACCTATGAAGACAGACAAAAAATAACTCCAATTCGTTTTTGCTCTGAAGCATTCTAACGAGTATCAGACAAAAGCGATGGGACGTTGACAAATTAAGCTCATTCCCCGATTTCTGGTGAAGATTTTGGGATGGCAATTAGCGTCATATGTATAATAGAACTGAGTCTTGTCTTGATAAGTATGAGTGAACACCTAAACATGAATGTTTATTTTTTGAGTCGTTGAAGGGGATTATTATTATTTATTTTTTTTTTTTCACATTCTTTATTCTTTATTCTAATAAGTATTTTAACAAATTGGACATGCCCACAGGTAGCTAGCTAATCTAGGTGGGTCATGTCTTAACTAAAAAAGTAGGTATACAAGTTTACAGAAATAGGAAGTTAACTAAAAGTAGGTATAGAAACAAAGATACTACAAAAATACTATAATAATGCAAATAAGGCTATACTTATTATTCTGAAAATACATAAGAGCTTAAGAGATTATCATTTTTTTTGTTGCTGTTAAGTGTCTTCTTTATTTGAATGACTTTATGTTCTGTAATGAATTCCTTCAAAGTACTGGTTTACAAAGCTTAATTTTTCCACCTTGCTTGTAATTTTTATAAACAACTCTTGGGTCAACTCTGCATTGAGTTGTTTTGCTTTCCAGTTTCAATAATAATACAACTTTATTAACGTCTCTGGTCTTCTGGCTCGGCACATGTGCTCTGCTAAGCTGAGTGTATAATGTGTGAAATGTATTTACGTACGTACACTAAGAATACAATTCGATAAAAATAGTTAATTTTTCAACTTAGCATGACACGATCACAAATAACTACATTTGGCAATTAAATGTAGTAACAAACATGTTAGGTACTACCAAGGGAGCAGTTTTTACAGCCTCTCGTAATTGCTCCCAAATGTAGTTTCTTCATCGCACTTTTTAAACCCTAACCTGAGGCGAATCCAGAAAGAGGCGGCCAAAGAAATTGCAGCGAGAGCGCACAGCACCTCCCTCCCCCCTCCACTTGAAAGTTGGTTGGTTTCAGATTTTTTTTTTAAATGCAGGGGAAAAGGGGTTTTGGGGGGGGGGGGCCTCGCCCTGCCCCTATCCTAATTCCGCCCCTGCTGACCTTTTAATGATGGTAATGTCCTTATTTTATGGCTAAGCTTTGACCTTAGGTACTGGCCAAACCAGCTTAGAACGTGCTTGCCATTTTTGGTGTTAAATCTTTCAGAACCACATTGGAAAGAGTTCCTGAAGTTTTATTTGGGAGTGGGGGGAGTTTGTGTCAAGGCAGTCTTGTACCGGTTTCGGTAACATATTGTTTCTGACTTTGTACGTGAACTGTTTTACAGTCTCTTGTTGTGTACTAACTGTGGACATCCACTGCCCTTACTAGCAGGTCTTCATAAGGTAACCTCCAGTCGTTGAACTTAGGTTTCCTTTTATCGCTTGCTTTACAAAATGCAGTAATTGAAGTGTGGGGAAGATGGATTCCTTGCATGTAGATTGTGATGTTAGCCTTTATAAGCCCGAGATTTCTTGATCTTGATAGTACACCGACCGTCCGGCTTGTCACAGTTTAATACATACAGACTTCCATGCGGTCAAGTCGCCCAGGGTGAATTCCCAGGAGCTTATGAAAAGTACTGGTTGCCTCAGCTTAATTCCTTGACTTTGTAATAGTTAATGGTTAGCTTGTCTCGGTTGCTTGTTTGTGCCTTCTGTCATAAACATTGCTTGGTATTTCGAAAGGTTACCCATCAAGTGGTTTGCTTCGTTCCACGCTGCCGTTATCTTTTGCTTCCGGCGCGCTGCGATCTCCTTACAGTGCGCTCATAACGTTGCAGTGAAACCGCTCCGTTGAAGGGATGTCTAAAAGACACTTAATGATCAGGTGTCATCAGTGTTTTGTTCGAAACGTATTCCTTTTGATATCGAAAAGTTCTGCCGCGAATTTGTGTACGTTGTTCCTTGCATTGTTACTGTTCTTGTGAATTTGAATGACAGGGTCGGCCACCCTGTATCGCTATTGGCGTGATATTGGCTGGTAATTAGTGATGCCACTCGATAAAGATAAATCAGTAGCTTTAAATGCTTGTTTTGTAAATAAATGTAATTTCTTTCAAAACTCTGTACTGGGAGTCTGTTGTACTTTCCTAGGGGCTGAGGCTAAAGTTTATTAGAGGGTGAATATTCCGATGATTTCTTTGCGAGAGCAAAATGCCGGGGTAAGACACGACTCTAAAAAAGAGCAGTGACCGGTAACTTGTGCCTGAGAAGTCGCAATGGTCTAAATGCTCTTTTGCACAGTGCGCGTGTCAGTCTTGTTATGCCACAAACAGGTCCTACAGCCACAGACAGGCCACACAGTCACAGCTTGACCTTTAACTCAACTACTGAAAGGAAAGGGGATACTTGTCCGCTATTGTAGGAGGGTTTAATTGCCTTCAGCATTTCGTCGGTGCCTATTGATAGCTTGCTTGTGGCAAATTTTGTAAGGCAAGATATACGTAGGCTGCAAAAACGGCGGCTCAATCTTGATTTACGGCTCCTAATCGTTGATAAAACGGGTCGGTGACATTAACATACTAGTCGTCGTTGTTTCGAAGACGAAAAATATAAGGCAACACGAGAAAAGGTAAGCTAGACAGCTTATCGCAACGTTGATTTGAATCATTTAACTACAGATATACAACTTGAACAACTGGCTTTCGCAAAGAAGTTGGAATGTTGTCCGAGTTATCTAACAGATCATTTGTGGTAATTCTTGGGCTACACGCCACTCAGAAGAAGGCCATACCCAAGGTTAAGTTATCTCAATCCTGGCAAGCTGTCTTTTTCTCTTACACAATTAGAGAAGGAGGCATGCTATCAGAGTCCGGGTTAAAAAAACACTTGGGTTTTCCACGAGGATTTTTCGATTCAGCATTCTTTCCTTCTTTTCTATTGACTTTCTTTGCTGAGAAATTGGTTTCCTTTTCGTTTCCATAACCGATCATCAAAATGCAGTTCAGACAGTCTTCTAAATTACGCAGCGCCGCGAGAAAAATCCCGAGTATGTCTGGGCCTTGGATTATTTGCAGAAGAGGTTGGGAAGACTAGTTTCAGCGATCTTCGCCTTTCGGCGTGGGTTGAGTTTCATGAGACTCTCGAAATATCAGGCTGACAGCCTTGAGCCCCATCTTTCCCCAAGCTGAAGGCTTTTTTTGTTGTCAGGATAGTTGTGCCTGTGATTTGAGGGCAAATTTTAAGAATCTTGTGGTTCCCGACGAGTTAAAGGTTATAATTACTGTGTTTGGTGGACTGAAATTGATAGCATTAAGATATGGATTAGAAGATATGGATTATATAGTTTCCGCAAACCCTTTGCCAAGAGCCTATGTTTTTCTCTTTTGGACAAAGAATTGGATTTCCATTCATTCAATCGTTCATTCATTTCAGACGTTCGCTTGCAATTTGGCTCAACTGGGGCCAAGATAAAATATCATAAAAGGTCACGAAGTTTGGAAATGCATCTTTATTCAATTCACCTTTTGTTTCGATCACCTCATCTAGATTTACTCAAAGATTTCAAGGTATTTCGTCGAGGATCCATTTTGGTTACGCCCTGCTCACGGCCTTTTGTCCAAGTTTTGCTTCTTTCTGTATAACACTCAGTAAGACGAGCATTTTATACGTTTTGCAACTTTTTGAAGTTTCAATACAACTGATGGCAAAATAATACACCTTTGTTTCATGTCTAAACCCACAGCACGTGTGTAATTCTATCGACTTCTGCCCGTTTAACGACCGCAAAGTGCATTTAACCCTTTCAACAGTTCTTAAATCGTTCCCTGTGGGCTCCTGATCGTTCCCCGGGGGGCTACTCGATATATCCCTGGGTGGGGAGCTGCGGCGCGGCCCCTCATACCCTGACCCTGTTTAAGACAAATATCGCTGATTTTCCAACCCTATTTAAGACAGAATTCCGATTTTTTTATACCCTGTTTAAGGCATTATCAATGCCAAAGTCAACGGAAGTCAATATTAATTAACAAGAGCTTGTTGCTGTTTATCGTCCGAGAAAAGATATCCAGTTTAAGACAAAAATTGATAAATCGCCACCCTGATTAAGACAAAAAATGATAAATTCGATACCCTTTTAAGACAAAAATCCCGAAAAACATACCCTGGCTGGCCGCACGTTCCCATTAAGCCCTTATAAGGGAGTACCCCCCCCCCCGGGGATCGTTCATCATTTTCACTTTAAAAAAAATATATCACTGATTGTTTTCCGTTATGCCATGGGGTAGAGACAGAATGACGCGGCATCTTGCCATCTCTGAGGGAATATGACTCATCCAGACAAGTGTAACGTAGCCCTTAATAATGGCGTAGTTAGAACTTTTAATATGGCCGTTGCTATTTTTATTGCGTTGTCAACAACCGACCCAGCTTCTACCGAATGAAGTGAAAAGCTCAGGATAAACTTGGGCATGTCGCTTCTAAAATGTTCACGGTCCACGCTTAAAGGACGCGGCGAAGATTAATTTTCCCTTCCGTCCTTGACGCTAAGGAGCCGATTGGCGTCTTTAGGGGTTATTTTTGGCAGTTATTCACTATTTTCTGGAATAGTATACAGCTGAACATTGTGATAATTAATTCTTTTTACAGACGGCTGACATTTGTAAAGGTCAATCTCATTCAAACCGGGAAATGACTTATTTGCTGAGTTTTAAAAAGCTTTATAGCCTTTTCTTGGTGAGTTTATGACTGAGCTCGCTTCCTACCCATTTTAACCGCGTAAAAAATGACAATAATCAAAGGTATCTCTTGGCCGTATAAATAGAGCGAGTTGCAGGAGGCACGCGAGTTGTCACGCGTGAACAAAACTGTTAGGACTATCAAAAGCCAGTTGCTCATTAGTCGCACGCTCTCCGCGTTATTCTACACATTTTTTTGGCTTTTTTTTTTCAGTATTTTGTTGTTTTTATGGCGGTGTTTCAAGTGAAGGAAACAGAACGTTTGTTTGCTGTGTAAGGCCGTCTTTAGGCGAACTTTATGGTCCAATCGCCGAATCAAGAATTGAATTATCGAAACCAACCTCTTTCGGTAGCCGGGGTCTTAAAAGCTTTTCGTTCCCTCCATCTAACTATATGATCATTTATCCTACATAGGTTCTACCTTTGTTCGGTCTCAAGACCGCTGGACAGGATCAAGCATGCTTGTTCCAATCAGTCAATGAACAATCTAAACCAATCAGCGCTCAGATGCGAGGCAACATCCCCTCCTGGCTGAACGGAGATTTGATCAGAAATGGGCCTGGTAAATTTGAGTATGATAACACCTCCTTTAATCATTGGTTTGATAGCCAGTCGCTTGTACACCGCTTCCACATAGAGAACGGTCACGTGAATTACAGCAATAGGTTTGTGCGAAGCCAGTGTTATGCGGATTCCTTAAATCATGGATTGGCAAATCATCTGGAGTTCGGCACATTTGTGCCCCCGGACCCTTGTCACAACATCTTTGCACGCTTCTTCTCTCGGTATTTCGGGAAGGAGGTTCCAATGGATAATACCAATGTGAATGTCATTAATATAAAGGATAAATTGTTTGCAACCACTGAAACTAACATCATATTTGAAATCAGCCCCGAGACGCTCAAGACTTTGAACAATGTGGACATTTCAAAACAGTTTCCAGGTAATTAAAAAGATCGTGAAATATTCACTAATTTTTACGGTCGAATGCAATTCTCTTTAACTGTACATGTATCATAGTTTTTTTTTCTCGGTCAAATTGAAAAAGCACTACGTTCCTGAAGTTTTTTCTTTTACGCTGCATGTAAAGCTTGGTCGTTGTTGCTGTGTTGTTGTAAGAGCCCATATTGGGCTCCTGCTTGTTGTTATTGTTGTTGTTTCTTAAAGGGACTAAATGGATTTAAAATGCCTTTATCTTTCATGATGAGTTCAGTAGTTAGCCGTATTTGTAAGTTATTGTACTTCATTTGTCTTCAATTTTTCGCGGTGACTGTTCTATGCGGAAATGATTTGTTCAGGGCCGTTCTCTGAGTACATTGAGCAAAATTCTGATCAAAATGACGTCACAACCTGCTGAACATGTGAAACATTGAGGTGATGATGTTTAGAGATAAAAGGAATTCGACTGAATAAAACTGTTGTCATTTTCCATCAGGTGGTGTAGTAATAAACTCTGCATTAGCACACCCTCACTATACCTCTGACGGCTCAGTGATCAATCTGGCTATATCTTATGGCTTGAGCTCCAAATACAGAATCATTCAAATTCCACCCTCGTCTGGAAAGTCGGCGAGCAGAAATCCTTTTGATGGCGGTAAAGTGATCTCGACCATTTATCCTTCGGGCGCACTTGGATATGTTCATAGCTTTGGCATAACAGATAATTTCATTATTGTTGCCGAGGGCCCTCTCAAGATAGACATATGGCGAGTTCTTGCCCATAGAATCTTCGGAACAAGCCCTGCAAACTGGATTTACTGGGATGCGAATCAACGCTCGAATTTCCATGTCATCGATAGAAAAAACGGCAAGCGCGTCGGTCTCTTCACCTCCGACCCATTCCTCGTGTTCCACCACGTAAACGCTTTTGAAAAAGACGGTTACATTTACGTCGATGCTTCGTGTTACCACAATGCCTCAATTATCAGCCAGATGTACTTGCAAAACCTGCGCAGCCCTGTGCAACCAGGCCGGAGGAAGTTTTCCCTCCCCGAAGTGCGCCGTTACGAGCTCCCAATTAAAGAATTGGGTGGTACAGACGAAAATAAACCTCTTCAAAAGCGATCTGATGGACTGGATTACACTTTACTGTACGTAGGAATGGACTTACCAAGAATCAACTATGCAGAACACAATGGCAAGCCGTACAGGTACAGGTCGCGATCATTTCACTTAGACTTGTTCCTTCCTGCTTCCCCTTCGGGTTTTTAACTTATCATTTAATGTAATTTGGCTTTGACAGGTTTGCCTATGGCATGGCGAACTCCGAACGATTGGTACTCGAAAAACTGGTGAAGTTGAATGTAGAGACCAAAGAGTTTGCCCTGTGGGAAGAGTCGGGTGGGTTTGTTTCTGAGCCCGTCTTCGTGAAAACTCCTGGTGGCAAAGACGAAGACGACGGTGTCGTGCTGTCAAGTGTGGTCAACATCAATGACCAGACCACCTCTCTGCTGGTACTGGACGCGAAAGACTTCCGAGAGCTGGGGCGAGCTGTGATTCAAGGCATTATCCCACCACCTTTCCATGGTACTTTTCAGAAGGCACAAATCAGCACACGACACTAGTCGACAAACGACTAACGTTTTCCTTCCCGGGATTTTTATGTGTTATATAGGGCCTTTTTATTTTTTTCTGAAACGTGACTAGGCCTTGGCGGATTGTGCTTCTAAAAGTGGCATATTATGCTACTAGCAGTGCTCGAAACTTTGCCAAATTATGCCAGAATTCCCAAATTATGCTCCTAGTTTCCGAGATTATGCTCACAAAATGACGTAGATTCTATACATATAGGCGCGCAATAACGACACCAAATTATGATGTTTTTCAAATAAGCTGTCGTTGTAAATTTATTTGTGTTTTATGGCAGTTTGTCTCGGCCCTCAGCTGTCCAAATTAGCTGCTCGCATCTCTGAACCGTTTGTAAAATGCCTTCAACGACCGCTTAACGATCACACTTGTATATACTGACTGAACTAAACGAATATAGTACTCTCTTGATTTAAATTAACTCAAACTATAGCGAACTATAACGTTGAAAGTATCAAGCCACGAAGTAAATCAACTTATCCTGACAGTTCTGAGTTCTCTCAGCACCAATAATTGCTTGAATAAACATGGATAAGAATAGTGTACAAAAGTCAACATCAGCGCTTATTGTATTGCAACATTACGCTGGCCTGGAGATAGTTTGCAAGAGCGCTGTCCTGCTGATCGCTAAATGACGCTGAGAGTATGGAGAAGGCTTGTTCAGCTGCAGCAGAAGAAGGCTGCACCAATAGAACCTGCTTCACTGCGGCTGACCAACGTGGAAGATGCTCCACATGTTGGCACCACCACTTCACTTTCTCCTCTTCAGTGGTTATCACCACGTCCTGCGCGGCAGCGACATAATCGGGCAGCTCTGCAATCAAACCATCTATGATCCTTTCGCTGTTCAAGAAGGGTAAGATGCGGAGAGCCGACACGGTGGCTGCCGTATAGGTCGCGTCCACTGCACTGCCACGGGGCACATGATCCATGCAACCTTGAATGCTGCGACCAGATCATACAACTGGACATTGAACTTTTGCAAAAACCACTGAATTTCTGGATCAACGCATGCTCTTGCCCTCTGTTCCAGTGTAGCGACATTCTGTGTTGGATCTTCTGTTGCAATCGCAGTAGAAACAGCGCGAACATTTGGGAAGCGGTAACTATGTCAGAACAAAGTCAATACTACTATTAGCGTAGCTAAAACACGCATTGAACATACTACCTAAATTTAATGTAATTCTGTAGAAAATACACCATATTTACCAAATTTTATGAATTTATGCTCCAAAAAGTGCTAAAATTTGCTAATTATGCCGTGGCAGTGCTCGTTTAAAAAACTATGCTTTTTTGCTCCAATTATGCCAAAAATTATGCTAGCACAATCCGCCAAGGCCTAAACGTGACTTAGACCTCTCGCTCCCCTTAAACCACTCTCTAGTGACACAAATGTATTGTTCATGTTACTTTCATGATGAAGAAAGATGACCTGTTGAAGAGTCATCTCTTGGCCCATCTGTTACAGTGAAAAGTGTCAATACAGTCAAACCTCTCCTATCAGACACCTCTGTTATGAACAGTAATTTTACCATACACCTGTCCCTTACACTCTGTAAAACAAACACCACTGTAAATGTGTAGTCACACTTCACTCTCTCCTTTTGGTGTCTGTATGATGGAGGTTTCACTGTAGTAAGTAGCGTATCCACTCAGCTATTTTTTGCTTTTGTTATTGATTGATAAAAGGAAACGGTATTATAAAATAAAGTTCTTTACTATGATGTAATCAATGTTATGACGCAATTTATCATCAGTACGAGGACAGACGCATAAACAACTAACGTTGATTTTTACAATTAAAAAAAAACCAAAAATGGTTAACTGCCAAAATGGTTAACTGCTTAAAAGAAAAAGAGTAGCTGTAGTAGTACGTGTAGTAAGTGTAGTAGCTGTAGTAGCTGTTGAACGTGTAGTAGAAGTAGTAACTGTAGCACGTGTAGTAGCTGTAGTAGCTACAGTACGTGTAGTAGCTGTAATAACTGTAGGACGTGTAGTAGCTCTAGTAGTAGCTGTAGTAGTTTGTAGTAGCTGTAGTAGCTGTAGTAGCTGTAGTAGCTGTAGTAGCTGAAGTACGTGTAGTAACTCTAGTAGTACGTGTAGTAGCTCTAGTAACTGTAGTACGTGTAGTAGCTGTAGTAGCTGTAGGACGTGTAGTAGCTTTAGTAGTACGTGTAGTAGTAGCTGTAGTAGTACGTGTAGTAGCTGCAGTAGTACGTGTAGTTGTAGTAGTAGCTGTAGTAGCTGTAGTAACTGTAGCGCGTGTAGTAGCTTTAGTAGTACGTGTAGTAGTAGCTGTAGTAGTACGTGTAGTAGCTGCAGTAGTACGTGTAGTTGTAGTAGTAGCTGTAGTAGCTGTAGCGCGTGTAGTAGCTGTAGCAGTACGTGTAGTAGCTGTAGCAGTACGTGTAGTAGCTGTAGTAGTACGTGTAGTAGCTGTAGTAGTACGTGTAGTAGCTGTAGTAGTACGTGTAGTAGCTGTAGTTCGTGTAGTAACTGTAGTACGTGTAGTAGCTGTGGTAGCTGTAGTAGCTGTAGTAGCTGTAGTACGTGTAGTAGGTGTAGTAGTACGTGTAGTAGCTGTAGTAGTAGCTGTAGAGCGCGATTTGAACCCGGGACCTGCGAATTTCAAGTCCATCGCCTTTAACAAGGGTGGTGAAGGGGGGGTCTAGATCACGTTTCACAGAAAATGAAACGGTCCTTTCACAATTCACGAAAACGAAGACATGATGAAAATCACGGTTCACGGCAAATTAAACGTTTATTTCTCGTTTCACGGAAAATAATTTTGCAAATCACGCTTCACGGTTACTATGGAAATCACGATTCACGAGGAAAAAATTAGCCATTTCAAGGGGAAAAAATAGGGCCGATCACGAGTCACGAAAATACCCTTTACCACCCCCTTTAACGACTCGGCTACGCTGCTTCACAACGAGAGACCACCTGTAGCCTATACTCTTGCCATTTTCCGGTTTAACTGGAAACTGAACACCTGGTGAAGATCAAAACTCGGCTGGATAATATGAGATGGTGCCATCATCGTCGGACTTATCCCGTTTTTCCCCTTTCCCCGAAATACAGCTAAATATTACATTCACTAAAACCACACAAAAGCCATAGTTTCTGGGTCAAGAGGAAAAAACTTGAAAAGCATTTCAAGTTTGCGAGTGTACGTGATAAGTGGCTCTATTCTTTTAAAAACAAAGCCACTTAGCACGAACAACAGAAGCTTATTGGGGCCTGGCTAAACTAAGACGCAAATGTTCTGCAGGAAACATTGTTGTTTTTTAATCACATCAATCAATCAATCAATCAATCAATCAATCAATTCTTTGTTTAAAACCGGTAAAAATGCAGTCAGGTCAGTACAATAAAAATCTAAAACTTATCATTGACTTACAATAATATATTCAATCAGGTCAGTGCAATAACAATCTATATTCAATCAGGTCCGTGAGAAAAATATTCTTCTTATCTTTAGCATACAGTAATATATAAACACACATATATACACATCTATATACACACATACGTATACATATACACCGTATATATATTATTATGTACATACACATACACACCTGTATATACATACTGACATACTATATCAAAGGCACTTTTGGTTCCCGGATGCAAATTTTGGGGCACCACCCGTGAAAGAACCTGACAAGTTTTTCCTTCTTTTCTTAGTTATTGTCAGGGTTAGGGCTATCGTCACAGTTCTTTTGTTTTCTTACTTTTACCACCTCAGTGAGTTTCACAGCAGAGACCCTCCGAGGGGTTTTGAGGAACAAGGGAACATGGCTAATTTAAACTTGGGAACAGGGGAACAAAGACAAAATATCTCAGGGAACAAGGGAACATAAACCATTTTGGGGATCAAAAAACTGGGAAAAAGTTCGAAATAATTTTCAGGAACAAGGGAACACAGGCAAATTTTTAAAGGGAAGAAGGGGCGCCCCTGGGAGGAGCACACAGCAGGATTTTACACCGAGAATGAGCCCGAAATTTTTCTGGTCAGTGGCATTGTTTACTTTTAACATAAGGGGAAACCCAACCCAATTTCATTGTGACGTGTAGCCGCTGTTCTTTATCACGGAGGTGTTAAACCTCTTGTCAGATTTACAGATAACTGGCTAATGTTGAAGTTCTTTTTATTACTAACACACGTGGCAACACGAAGCTTCGGCGATACGTCCTTGTATCTGTTTTAAATTAGGTATGGCGGACGATCCATGGATGTCAAGTACAGCATTAGCGTCCACAGCACAGGCAAACGCTTCCAGGCTCATAATGACGATGATTTAGCCTGTAAGGTAAGTTAAACATTTCACGACTGAAGTTCCTACGAGTTCATATTTTGGAAATAGGCTGCTCTTGTGGAAAAATTGACAGAGAACATTTTGTTTTGAAGTCAATAGCCGAGTTTGTTTATCGCTTTGGTCCATAACATCAATATCAGATCATTTTGGAGTCATTCACTAAGCTAAACTAAGCATCAACGTCAGTGCGTTGATTTGTACTCCTATCAGTGTGGCACTATACAAAGCAGATATAAACATATATAAACATCTGTAAACATCACATATATAACATATATAAACATGTGTGGTTGTCTTTGTGTTGTCTCTGTCACAAGAGCAGCCTATTTCCAAAATATATGAACATGTGTGGTTGTCTTTGTGCAATCAGCTTGATACATCAGAAACACACACAAATTTGATGCATGCTTATTATGAAAAACATTACAAAGTTTCTTTCTATGGGTAATCTGTATAAGGCAAGCAGGGGGCTACAGGGCCGGTGAGGTTATTGGAAATCAAGAGATCAAGTACTTCATTTTTGAATAATTAACTTCCAAGCTGAAACTTTTTTAAGCATGTACAAATTGTTTATGAACATTTTATGAATACATATATAAACATCACTTAATTAATCTACACGCAAGCAAAGTTTTTTCAAGCACGGCAATGACGAGTTCAGTTCCAACATTGGTCATTACAAATGGTCTTATTTCAAAATCTTTGTCTTAATCATTTTCAGAGTCAATTTTTAATTCAGAAACATCTTCTTGGGTAGAGAATCCGAGGGTGAATGGCAGTGTTCCAGATACGTTTTAGAGGCAGGGTGCCCACGGGGAATCAGGGCTGGTCAGTACCCTTCGGTCCCTATAAATGTTCTAAAGACTATCACTTGATCTGACAGGTTAGGTGTCCAGCTTTGTTAGATTTCTTTACACAAGAACTGTTTCTTGTCTTGAACACTGCAATTAGTAAATCTGATTCTCTTGAGAGGCAGGGAAGTGAGGGCAACAAGAGAGGGCAAGGTTTATTACAAAGTGAAGGGAAGGGTAAACTAGAGAGGGGAAGTTAGTAGAAAAAGGGACCTTAAACAAGCTTGGATTATCCCATGAGTCTCCTCTTTAGAGATCAGCTGTTTATTGAACAAGAGTAAGGTCTAACTTATATTTTATAATTTCTATTTTTGTTATATTTTGTCATTTTTGTTTTTATATTTTACAATGTCAATTTTTGTTTGTTTATTTCTTTGTTTGTTTGAATTCTTTATCAGTAAATATATTAGTTTAAAAACTCTTAAGGGACATCCTATATCTCTTTTAGATCAAATAATCACAGAAAGTGACTGAATCACTGACTGAGTGTTATGTTCTTGTCATGTGGCAGACATCATCCACTGGAATATAATGCTCCATCATGCATCTCCTTGCTGCTGACTGATTATGAGGTCCTTTAACCTAGCGGCGGCTGTAAGTGATCACCTTATTAAACTGCATTTATGTCAACCTTTGCATACAGCAAAAAACAAACAAACCAGAAAACCTGGTGTCAATGGCAAGGGAAGGTTTCAGAGAATATGTGGGTAAAAACTGAAAGGACAGCTGAGAGGGTATTCTTAAGCAACGATCACTATTGGCGTTTTAAGGGACGTTACTCTCTTTCCGGGTTTAGAAGATTGTTGTTGTCATGGCAAGGAGAGTGCTGTTGTGATGAGACTTTCAGCTTTCTAAAACTGATCAATTGGATACCTAGAGGGGGTCCTAGAGAAAGTGTGAAAACAGGAACACCCCCCCTCACCGAAGGTGAAGTTATGAGCCATTCTTTGAAACTAGATGGGAAGTCATAATCATGTTATGTGGACCAAGATTGCTTAGTGTCCATTCTGTTTTTAAAGATTTCTGGTGTTTACATGCATTGAACTGATTCTCTTTTACTGGCTGTTGCTTCGTCCGTGTGAAACTACAATGGAGCACACTTTGCACACACATACAGCCGTCTTCTGGCAGTGGCAGCCTTGGATTTAAGCTGTGTCGTCCTTCTTATTGATTGGAATCAACAGCATGGAATCGTCTTAGGAGTGTCTGCGTGTAACCACTGCCAACACAAGTGGCCTTTCTTCACACAACTCTCGTGGGATATGATGGTTGGTGATTGGCAATGCTGGAGCGTGGAGAGGCGGAAGCGTTTTGCATGTGAGCCGGTTTTCTCGAGATCTAGAGTATGCTTTGGAATGGAATCGAAAGGCGTAGGGTGTAATTTGCAGGTTGCAGGTTTATACATTAGGGTTTACCTAAAACTTGCGTCCACAAAAGAGGGAACTTTGCTTGAGCCTTTCGATCGGAGGGTGTAATTTGCAGGTTGCAGGTTTATAGATTAGGGTTTACCTAAAACCCAGAATCCGGAATCCAGAATAACACTGGAACTAGGCCTAAAAACTTTTGTTTAGGCCTAAATAGGCCTATCCAGTGTTATTTCGGATTCCGGAATCACAAATAACACTGGAATTCGGCCTAAAAACTTTTGTTGAGGCCTAATTAGTTTTGTTGAGGACTAATTAATTAATTAATTTTGTTGAGGCCTAACCTCAGGGGGGGGGGGGCTAATTAGGCCTCAACAAAAGTTTTTAGGCCCAATTCCAGTGTTATTCTGGATTCCGGATTCCGGGTTTTGTAGTTTTTGCGGTTACTGCAGTCAAGTACCGTGTTGACTCGATTTAGCGTCGCACCAAATAAGCTCCGCATATGAAATGAGCACCGCATCCAGGAATGCGGTGCTTATTCCGGCATTCAAACTAAAACAGAAGTGCACTACAACTTTGTTTAAAACAGCCTTGGAAATTTATTTTCCAGGATAACAATGTTTTTCAGTTTGAAGTGGCTATACTTCTCTTCTGTTCCATTTATTTAACTGTCCGGGATTTTCTTAGCAAGCCAGTGCAAAATGCAAGCCCATTTTTGCCACCAAAACGACACAGTGAATGACATTTTCAACATGAAATTCAAATACGTGTATGGCGATTTTTAAATAAGCGCCGCCCTCGAATAAGCGCCGCATTTGAGTCGCGAAATATTTAATACGCGCCGCGGCGTTTAATCAAGTAAATGCGGTATCTTACCAGTAACACTCAAATAGGCCCGCAAAGCGTGCATATGGGCACTGCTGTGCAGCTTGAAATACGGGCTTAATTTTTCTATTGATTTGCTTCGCTATGTTTCCAAAGCAAATTGTTTGAGTCGAAAAGTAGTCGAATGTCTTAATCGTGGCAAAAAATTGTACTGTAGTGAGAGCAGTGGTCACATGCACGCTTTGCGGGCCTATTTGCCTGTTTCCACGGACTTGTTTTAAGGTATTTTAACTGAAAAGCCAAGCCTCATGCATGTGTTAAAGGAGCTGAAAATAAATAGATCCTGTCCATCGCATAGTTTTAAGTACGAGCTAATAAACTCAGTTTTATCGGTACGTTAAGCAAGTGGCGGTGCAGACCGTAAGGGCAGTGTGAGGCTCGTGGTCGAACACTCCACCTTGGAAATGATCTTTCTAAGCATCTCACTCAAATCGTCATCGATGGCACTTAATTGTGACTCGCGTATCATTTGCGTACATCCTAGGCTACGGAACTTGATAAACAATTCGGTAAATCGTTGATGTATATCAAGACCAAAAACTGGCCCAAATAGGGGAAACCATCAATAAGTTAGTGTTTAAATTGGGTGACTTGAAATTGTTTGCCAATGAAGTATTTTGGCATCTACTGAAATCATAGAAGTATGAGTTTGATGATAGGAAGATGGTACACTGGAATTACGCCTTGCGGACCTATGTTTGTTCGCACAACCCAGGGGTTTTAAGCACTCGAATCGTGCCTAGTTAACCATAGACAACGGGCAGAATGAACTCCATGGCTACTCGGATTGGCGATAAGCTTATAGTGTTAAGACAGGTTGTAAGATGGTAAGGCAGTTTACTTGTTTGCCTGTGTGGGTGTCAGTTCCAAGTACTTAAGGCAGTTGATGTGTGAAGGTGTACACCAGTTGTAAGGTTGCTTGCCCATATCATTCAAAGGCTGTAGGCCATAAAAGAGCTACAAAAGAGCACCACCAACGATGTTTTGTCACATTGAATACGATGAGCACACGATGACATAAATACGTATTCATTTTGTACCATTTCTATTTTACCTGATTTCAGATCAAAGGCTTTGAAGAAAGGTACTGCCTTTCATTGGACGTTCTCCATACAAAGCATCGTTTAAAAACATCTCCCTTCATACCAACGAACTGTATCCAACGCGGAGGTAAGCCTATCAATTTTCACTCTACTGCTATTGCAATTAACGTCTTTACTCCCCCGAGCAACCCCTGCCTTTGAATGGCTCGATTGGCTTCAAGAGATGGATGAATCGTCTGGACCAACTTGGGAAAAGAGCGGCAGTTCGTCTGATAATTCGTCTGTGTATAAATACGGGCAGAGAGGTGGATCATCCACCCAGACGAACTATCATGGTAGTTTTTGTCTTGAGAGACGAAATTCCATGGATAATTCGTCTGGACGGATGATCCTTCTGTTGGAAAATGGTTTGACCACAAGGGTGACATACCTTAATGTACTTTGATCGTCCGGGTGAACGTAGTCCTTAGAAGGACTGTTGTTGGTGGTGACTGAGGTTTTGACAACCTGAGCGAAACAAACAGATTATAGACAGAACTGACTAATTCTGTTGACAACATACCTACCTACATTTGTAGACGGATCGAAACGCATCAATCAGTGTTCACAGTCTTCACAGCTAATAACAGCATGGCTCAACTGATAGAACACGTCTCTGCTGACCAATCAGCTCTACGCCCGGAGTACTTGTACGATCCATCGACAGCACTCTTATCACTTGACTCTGAAGGTGACTTCCGCTCAGGTTGTGGAAACGTCAGTCACCACCAACAACAGTCCTTCTCAGGACTAAGCTCACCTTGACGTTCAAAGTACATCAAAGTATGTCACTCCTGGATTCAAACCATTTTCTATTTTACGTTCACTTGGACATCAGAGCCAACGACTTGCTAACGACTACATCAGTTACACAAGAGACATCAGACGTACACGCCAACAACTTAAGTCTCCGCTTAACACACAAGAGGCCATCCAGATCGTCAAAGCCACCTGCAGATGACTGATCCGAGCGCAGATTAACGACTGTCACAGAGGACTACCCTAATACAAGGACAAACTACAACTACAATTGAAAAATTGAAAGAATTTGTACCCACCAACTTACTTGACACTGTTAAGACTATTGCCAACAAACGAGCTAGGAAGACAGCTAAACAGTATCACGTGAAAGCGCAACTTCAACTCACTCAACTTCAACATACTCAACTCAGGGTCAGGAACATTTCGTCTCCTCCCTTAGACAAGACTGAAACAAAAGTACCATCTTACGGACTGAAACACTCAATGACGCTGAAACGTACACCGACCGAGGCCATTGTATCTAGCGTTAAGGCGCTTCTGTCTCGGCAAAGAGAACCATCAGAGTCGACCAAGAATTACGTCAGGCGTAGAGAGCTTCTACTCTACAATCACCCTCCCTTACTGACTTTAATCTCACTAAAGACGAACGACAGGCATTAAAACGACTGAAGAACAACGAAGACATAGTCTACTCCCTGCAGAGAAAGGACGAGTTACTGTTATCAGTGGACAAGAAAGAGTACTATCACAAAATAGACTCACTTGTTAGCGACAAGCAGACGTGCGAACCACTCAAACAAGACCCGACACCAGCACTTCAACGAAGACTCAACAAGAAACTCCTTGAACTGAAGAAGATTGACTGGACACCATCGACATTCAGCTCTACTGCAGAGTGAGATGCCGCGTACCACAGCTACCGAAACTGCACGGACAACCGAAACTACACGCACCATGCAAACATACGTATGCGACCGATAGTCTCGTTCTGTGGGTCTCCGACTGACAAACTATCCAAACACTAGAGTGCCATACTCAAATCACTGACAAACGAATCCCGAAACAAACTACAGTCCACGAAGAACCTCACTGCACCATTAAGACAGTACAAATAGCCGAGGACCACAGACTAGTGTCTTTTGATGTGAAATCACGGTTCACCAGTATTCCACTTCAACTGGCTCTGGACTGCACTAGGACTGCCATCGAGAACTCTACTTACGGACTACCATTACCTACAGATGTCTTACTGACTTACTGAACCTTTGCTGTACTTCCACCTACTTCCAGTACAACGCCCAACACTACAAACAGTCGCACGGAACAGCTATGGGCCCGCCAATTTTTCTTGTTGTGCCTGAAACAGTCATGCAAAACTGCATCGAGGAGGAAACCCTTCCAACTTATAAAAAGACTCTGCCACTCTGGCTACACTACGTCGACCATACACCATCACAGCAGTACCGAGAGACCACCTCAACAGACAACGCTGGCATTCAGTTTGCCAAGGAGATCGAGAAAACGGTAAGCTACCTTTTCTACACTGCTTGGTTACTCGCAGCAAAAGAAGATTACGGACTACCAACTACAGAAAACCTACTCACACTGACAGACTACTTGACCAGTCATCTTACCACCCTACCTCTCAAAAAGCAACTACTGTACGGACCCTGACGAGAAGAGCGCAACTAAAAATCAAGTACTTAGACAACGCCAGTCTTCAGCAAGAACGACTACAACAGAGACTTAATCAGACGCAACACTTCCAGTGACACCGAACCTAACGACAGTACTAACCAACGTCAGTGTCTTGGAAGAAGCTAACTCAACCAGCATCGAAGCCTGCACCATCAAGAAGCGACTGAGATTGAGCGGCCACGTTGTCAGGACGAGTGATGATCGCCTCCCGAAGCAAATCTTTTACTCCCTACTCAAAGAAGGTAAACGGACAAGAGTACCCCAGAAGAAGGGCTTCAAGGATGTCCTGAAAGCCAACGTGAAGAAGTGCAACATCGACTTCAAAAACTGGGAAGACATCGCAAAGGACAGACCTCTCTGGAGAGACACCATCAGCCTAAGAACAGCGACCTTCGCAACCGAACGACGCGAGGGACTTGGAGAGAAAAGAAGAAAAAGCAAGGAGAAACAACAACATCCTTGGCCGGTGTTTCCAGCAACAGTGACTCCAGAGAAAGAATCGGCCTGATCAGTCAGATCAGAATCGGCCTGATCAGATGAGGGCACACTCCTGACTTTCCAACACCTGATTATCAATTGCGACTAGATTACGAAGACCATCATCCTCGACCCCGAGGGATAGTCATGACTCAACTAACTACTACTAACGACTCACACTGGACAGCTGGTTCTCTAACTTAGAACGTTACAACGACTGACCGACGGGACCAAGAGGACAAAAGCAGATCATAGACGAACTCACCTGACTAATTCTACTGACAACATTCCTACCTAAGTTCGATCCACTGACAAACGCTCTTATCACTTAACTCTGAAGATGACTTCCACTAAGGTTGTCCGGCGAAACATCAGTCACCACCAACAACAGTCCTTCTCAGGACTAAACTCACCCGGACGATGAAACTAGCTACATCAAGGGATGATCCTTCTCTTCGCCCGTATTTATAGGCAAACGAATAATAAGACGAAATTCCCTTCTTTGCCCAAACTCGTCCAAGACGGATGATCTGTTGCTATGTCAGTATAAATCGGGTCAATAAGCGTTGCCCCACTGCGTTTATTGAGAGTCTCAGATCAAAATGCATATAGCTGATGGCCGCTTATGTGTGGTGTATGTCATCTGCATACTGCAGACTGCCTACGAATAGCGCTGATAAAGCAGCATTTAAGTCTTAGCACCCAATTTGAAATAGTTAGCTTTCAGTAATTACGATTTGGGGTTAGGTGAGGGTTACTCTGCGGTCTGCAGTCTGCAGTCAGCAAATGTCATACACCCTCTTATTCGCTGGTAGCTCTCTTCCAAATATTTGCAATGCCAAGTTTGAACATAAGCGAAAACGTGCCGCGTTGTGCTTTTGAGCAGCAGGCACAAAACGGAGGTCACAGGTCATTGTTTTGACAATACTTAAACACTCCCAAATCTTTACTAATGCTAAGCTCAGGCCGAAACATAGCTTTGACAAATTCATTTCATTCGAGCAAATGATATGCAGTGCCCCGAACAAAGGTCTTTCTTTACGCCAGTGTATCTCTATCACAAATAAAAGACAAAATAAATTAAAGTTGCGCTTGGCTGAAAGCTACGTTAGATGACAAATCCAGCAAATACGAGAGCAAAAACTAAATTTTTATGCTTTAAAAGTACCAGATTTACAAATGTTCTTAACGTCTTATTTACTTTGCGCTTTTCAGGCAAACATTCAGTCTTTATGATAATGTAAACAGGGACATCACTGCAGAGATCTTTATATGTTGGCACGCACACTCATCCAGTTTACTTGCCACCAATTTTAGGTAAGTAAGCGATCTGATGATTTCTTAATTCTCCGTACTTGTTTATAGCAGGAGGCTGGGCGATCACGTCTTACATAAACAAACTATCCAGCGTTCAATGTGAAATATTGACAACGCCGGCTAACTTCATTTCCAGAAACGTTGCAGATGGCTCGTGTTGGACTCGCTCTCGTCTGGAAACAATCGTGGTTCCATATCTTGTTCTCCAGGTAAGAAATACAGCTTAAACCGATAATTTATAGCACGTAGAAGTCTAAGCGAAGTCAGATGTTTAGTTTGCGATAGCAGATTCTTTTTTCTTTATGCTAATAAGCCCTACTCGGTTTGCAAATATGGCCGCCGTATGCTATTCTGCCCTTCGTTACGTCATTGTTATTATTGCTTTTGGCCAAGGCTCCGGTCATAGTGTCCTTAGACCAGACCTCTATTGAATTGCGCTAGTTTGGCTATTGTTTTTGGCCTTGGCCCCATTGTTGTGTCCCTTGTGATGCCATTCAGGGTTTAGTACTGAACTCTCTCACAATGGCAACCGATGTAAATATTCTTTTGTCTTCATGCTAATGAGGTCCACCAGCCTTGGCAATATGGCCGACGTTTCTTTGTTTCGATACTCCAAGATGGCCGCCGTGACGTCATATGCTTATTGTTATCATTACGCTTGATACTCCAAGATGGCCGCCGTGACGTCATATGCCTATTGTTATCATTACGCTTGATACTCCAAGATGGCCGCCGTGACGTCATATGCCTATTGTTATCATTACGCTTGATACTCCAAGATGGCCGCCGTGACGTCATATGCTTATTGTTATCATTACGCTTGATACTCCAAGATGGCCGCCGTGACGTCATATGCCTATTGTTATCATTACGCTTGATACTCCAAGATGGCCGCCGTGACGTCATATGCCTATTGTTATCATTACGCCTGGGGAGCTATCCTATTGTTATCGCCTTTGTTTGTCGTAAGCTAATTTATTCATATTTGACTTAAAAACATGTTTTGATGTTTTTAAGACTTCAAAATATTGTAGTATTTTTGAAAATCGCTTTGAGTTTGCCACTGCTACGATCTTAGAATAGGTTAGTATGGCTAAATCACGTTGCGAGGTCATGCTAGAATATTTCGCTGACAGTTTTTGTTATATTTTCACAGATCCCTGTCGCGTTATGGCGCTGTGGCTTCCAAAGACTCTGCTGGCAAACAAGCACCAGGAATTAGAGGAAATGTAGACGGACAAAGAGATTTACGGGCTAATTGGGATGCAGAAACCTTGTCTAGCCGAAAAGCTATGCTCTGAAAGGTAAGCCGTTAACGCTACTGTTCGGAAATTGAAAAGAAATTTGTTATTGCTCGGCCATTTTGAAAGGCAAAATCGGCAAAATTTGGCAGGAAGCGAGTTCAGCCAATCAGATTGCAGCATTTCGGTCACGTGACCAAAACTGACCAATCAGAGAGCGAGAATTTTGAATAGCGGCGTCAGATCTGTCGAAAATTGATATTCAAAATTTCAAGCTCTCTGATTGGTCAGTTTTGGTCACGTGACCTAGAAACAAAGGAAATCCAGAAAATACTGCAATCTGATTGGCTGATCGTTACCTGCCAAATTTTTTAAATTTTTTCGTTTTTTCCCAAAAAAAAAAAATTTGAAAATTTTTTCACCTCTTCCCTTCCCTCCTCTGTCCCCTTCATCACCCCTCTTCTTCTTCTACTCCCCGTGATCACCCCCCTTCTGTGTATCCTGCCCGGCGCCATCTCCCCTTCTAATTTTCCCTTTTATCATCGCCCCCCTTCTTCTTTTACTTTTTTTTACCACTCACCTTTTTTCCAGCGTTGTGTTGTCTATCTCCTTGTCTATGTACTAATCTATTTTCTCTCTCCTTTCTTGCAGTACTTACCTTTTGAAGACCCTTCGTCGCCACAGCCAGGACTCGAACCTGCACCTCTCGCGCTGGAGTCTAGTGCTCTACCGACTGAGCCAACCAGACAGCGCTGATAGTCATTGGAAAATTTCTTCTACTAGTGTAGTTAGAACACTTTTATACCCCCTATTTTATAGGGGAAGAGCGCGCGCGACACACGCGCGACACGCGCGCGAGTGACACGCGCACGAGCGACACACGCGCGAGCGACACGCGCACGAGCGACACGCGCGCGAGCGACACACATGCGAGCGACACACGCGCGAGCGACACACACGCGGGTAACAGGTGTGAGCGAGACACGCGCGAGCGACACACGGCTATATTTTAATACAAGTTTTATTACAACCAAAGCAGAGAATAAAGCTTTACAAGAGCAAACACGAAATAAGCTGTTACCAACATTTTTCATGAGCCTCGTCAGCAAGACGAGGCTTTATGCAAATTGGGAAACTCTTCACGGCTCACCATTCACTGGAGTTCATATGTCTGTCTTAACTCTCACGACAGAGTGGAGTTCATAGAGCTGACGTGGAGGGGCCAAGCTAAGGAGTCAGGATTGCAAGAAGAATACAGAAGACAACTTGAATGTGTTGGGGCCTTTTTCTGGGTTCCAAAATGACCAGCAAGGACACAGAATACCAGCAGTTTGAGTACTTTATTCTTTCATGCAAAAGTAGCATGGCCTTTTCATTAAATAAAAATAAACAACTTCTGCCGTTTGAATTCTTCGCACAGCAATCAGCCCATGAAAAAGTTTATCGGACACGGCATGAAACAGGGGACTCGAACGCCATGAAGTGTCGAATGCACTCCAAAACGGTTTCAAGTTTCTTGTTATTTCCATAATAATCACTGAGCTAAATAAAATGTACAATTGAAAGATGGGTAGCTCCTAGATCTTAACAGTACAGTTCAAACATGATTACACATAATTGTGACCCCAGGGATTCATTCCTAGTGGGAAGGGAAGAGGGGCTTACTGGTGAAACTATAGATTTTGATGGGAAAAAATGAAAGTAACGGACAAGTCTCTTTTTGTAAGCATGGCAAACACCGATCGATTTTACTTTTATTCCCAAACGCAACCGATAGGAATACTGGTAGGTTATCTTTTTGGATGCATGTACTTATCACGCAGCGTATTGCCTCTCTTCACTTCGCTCTTGCTGTCTTGCACCTTAACCTGGTAAACGATGGTGGAATGCGCGAACAAGATCAGCTCCACTAACTGAAAGCCTTTCTGTCCGTCCGTTGGGCTGCTTGTCTTTCCATCCGTCCGTCCCTTTCTCTGTCTGTTTCTCGGTCGAACTGACTGACTGACTGAAGAGGTTAGTAATCAAAATGTCTGGTTTTCTGTCTCATAACGGTGACCAACATACTACCATCAACTCCTCTGTGCGAGTGATTGACTAAATGGCTCAGTCGCTGCCTGAATAACGCGCAATACCTTGCTGACAGACGGACCAACCAATTCACCCCGACTGATAGACAGACAGGAGGATGCAGGATGACAACTATTTGTAGATCGACTGCATTTGTTTCCTTTTCGTATTCAAGTAACTCTTGCATGTCTTCATCTAAATGTGCAGTCAATTCTCCTATTAAGATATCCAAAGCCTACAGTTGAGGGCAAAAAATAAAAATATATGTGTTACTAAACCACCCAAGGTCAGTGTTTAATTCCAGCTGATGTAAATATACAAAGGGAAATTTGCAGAACTGTTAAGACTGAACTTGTTTCTTCAAGTCTTACTGGAGGCAAAATGTCACACTTATGCCCACGATTGACAGCAGGCATCCAGTTCTTCAATGAGTACTTCATACCTGCCTGGGAGATTGAGCAATTTCATTTCATTCACATTCCACGTCAGCCTCCTCTTCAAAGCGAGTCTAAGCGCGAAGTCTTTCTTATGAAAGTGAGTTTTCATTCATATGCAAAGTGAACTTTTGCACTTGGACTCGCTTTGAAAACGAAGCTGACATCAACTCGGAAACGGCCTATTGGAATGTGTTTATCTGGAATTTTAGGAAAGAGGGCACTTCGTGATGTTCAATATAACAGTTGTGCATCTCATTTGCCGTCAACCGGAAGAAATTACTTTGGTTTTAGTCCTCCAATATTCAATTGAAACCTGGACCCAGTTGTTTGAAAGGTGGATGGCGCAATCCACTGGATTTGCTAGCATTCATCCGCTGGATAATGATTTATCCGGTGGATAGCATTGTCCACCTTACGAACAACTGGGGCCTGCTCTATAAGAAAAAACTGGTCTTGGAATTACTTCAAGACAGGGTGTGACAATATACTTGTGTTTAAGGGTCTTGTCCACCTCAATTAACAGAGTCAAAGTTGAAACTTACGTACTTACCACATCACAAAACACTTCTTCATGAATTCCTCTTTGAGCTGAGTTACTTTGTGTCACTTGGGTGCAGAAGTATTTTTTTTTTTAAGTAAAGAAGCTATATCTATTCAGCTTAGTATTAAACCCTTTAACGCCCAAGAGTGACACATCAATTTTACTCTGGCTAACACTGGGGTAGCTCCTGGGCAGGAAAGGGTTAGTTAAAGCTTGACGCAAATCAATTTCATTGAGCTTGATGCATTTGCACCCAAATCCAGCACCAATGAGCCATGCTTCCTCCTGATGAGCAGTATCAAACTGAGGTATAAAGCACTGAGGGGTCTAACATCTGTCCAATGATGCCAATAGCCTTAAATTAGAGACTGTGACAGCTTTTTGAACAAACACAAGACTTGATGACCTGTAAATATTCCCTGAAATTTCATGAGATGTTTATTTTGCAAATGACCATCAACCATTGACTAGAGCATGTAATTTTGTTTGTTTTGCCATAGTAGAGTTGCATAAGCCAGATAAAACTTGAATTCTCACTGGCTGATGAAGCAAGGGTGTTTAATGTGGAGTTGCATGCCTGAGAAGTGATATTGCACCCCGGATGCAGTTTCTGGCAGTGAGGAAACATGATTTCATTGTTCTTCTATGATTTGTGCATTCAAGAATAATTCCTTTCCTGACTAGAGAATTCCATGTCAAATTTCACTAAAAAGACTGATGAAAACCAACATCACCTTCATCAATTCGTGATTTGTGTGATATCAGTTTTTCTCACCATGGATGAAATTTAATGCACAATTCACTCATCAGGCATTGAATTTTTCGATAATATACACGTTTCTTAATTTAGTAACATTTGAATGCAGCATTTACCTTACAAGTCTCCCATCACACACAACATTGTTGGCAACACCATATTCACCATAACCTGCATAAGGTGCAAACCAGGATGCATACCCAGGATACACTGGGATCATAGTGACTGGGTACATCACTGGGGGGTGGGGTGTGGGTCCCATTGCTGGGTTAGCATAGTAAGATGATAGGGCTGGGTAGGTGAAATTTCCTTGATGCCTTGGAAGACTTGATTGTTTTTCTACTTCATTCTTTGCCTTGGGTTTTGATTCTCTACAAAAAAATAAATTATACACTTAACAAATAGATTCCATGTTGCCGTGCATCTGTTCAGTAATAGGTTACAGATGATGTCAAAATGTGGCTATCGCCTCGTGTGCCACTTTTTTCTTACCACGTTTTGACATTTTCTGTGATCTATTTCTGAACAGACACTCGTAAACATGGAATCTATTTGTTTAATAATAAAGAGACAAAATGATGATGTCATCTATGAGTCTGTCCTCTAATAGATCACAAGTGAGAACCAATCAAAACACCTGAAGAATTGCGTTTATTACATAATGTGAGATAGAGCGTAAAGGTATAACATGGCATGATGGGGATTGGGTTTGTTGTTGAAAAGTTTGAACCCTCATAAAAATTTCATTATCCAGTATAGTTCATTTGCTCACAAACGTTTTGGTGCCAACTAATTCCTCCAGTGTTGAGGTTCATTGAGTTTCTTTCCCATTCTTTGCCATCTTGTCACATGGTTGTAATTACAGTCATGAGCCAAGATTTGGGTTTACTTGCCTTCAGTTTGTCCTATCCAGGAAACAACAACAATAATAATAATAATATATATATATAAGTTGAAGGATTAAAGAGGACACATCGATTCTCTGTGACTCTGAGTTAAGCGCCTAAGCGCTGGTCAGACGTTCTGTCTGACGAGCACTAAGGCGCAAAACTCAGAGTCACAGAGAATCGATGCGTCTTCTTTAATCCTTCAACTTATACTTAGCTCTGCTACCACAGCATTGAGCACTTTATGCCAAGGTAGACTCTTCCTCCACATTTATATATATATGAAAACTTGGAAGGTACATGCACAGGCGATAAGTGAAGGGCTCCTGGCAAAAACGTCCTGAGCGGCTTTTGCAAGGCCCTTCGGTCATTTTGCATATAAGCAGCAAATTTAAGTTTGGCCAATGGCACAAAAAGAAAACGAGAAAAAAATTTTCATCTGCATTTTCATACTCTTGTCCCTCCGCCCCCCCATCGATTCTTTCCCGTGATTATATTTTAAGCTTTTAAAGTACATGTACTGTTGTAACTTTTGTACTTAGCTCACCCCTATAGGAAATCAGCTTTTTTTTTTTACAATGCTTAATAGGCTAGCGTGATTAAATAAAGTTGATCGATCTATTTATACCTATGTGTACCTCTATACACCCATGTATACCCTTGCATACTCTTATCTACCCTTGTGTACCCTTATATATACTTGTATACCCCTGTGTACCCTTGTAAACCCATGTATACACTCTTGTATATCCCTGTTAACATGTGTATACCCCTATATACCCTTGTACACCCATGTACCCTTATATACCCTTGTCTACCCCTATATACCCTTGAATACCCTTATATACCCCAGTTTTCATATCAGCATTCAATTTCTACAATTTCATTTTCAAAGTAATTCACAAATTAATTCACTTTTAACTTGCCCTAACCCTAACCCTAACCTTTTAACTTTTAACCAGTTTCATTTTATGCCATGCTTACACTTCAACTTGTATTCTTGTTACAGTAAATGACATTCCAGACCCTCCAATTGTAATGATTTGTATGTCTTAAAATCGTGGTTCATTTCTGTGACTGTAGAATACCCTGCCACATCACCTATTTTCTGCATAGCTGGCTTCACAGTTTGCAGAACTTCACTATGCCTTGCTCTTTAAGCGTCAGAAAGCTTGATCATGCCTAGTTCCTTATGCATTGGAAAATTTGATGGCCACTCATAGAGAAAACTAAAATAGTGCAGCTCTTTGGTAGACTTTCATATACCGGACTAAAATGGCGGAGGACAAAAGAACCATTGTTATTCCACTTAGGCCTTGCTAATTAGGTATTGTTATGTTTGCTCCGTTCTTTTGTTTTGTGGACATTAATTACTTTGGATCCGGTATATGAGAGACCAGCCAACTCTAGCCATGTACCACGTAGCCAACCCCTAAGATACCTTGGACTCTTCAGTTCACTTCCGACCATGTAGTCTTCCAAGATATTATCAGTAGGAACTGTCCATAGCAGCAACC
>BLFK01000843.1:1145997-1160768 GCA_014634185.1 Astreopora myriophthalma | reverse complement strand
CCCCCCCCCCCCCCCCCCAATTCTTCAATTCATCTCGGGCATAAACAATCTGTGTTTCAGCAAAATTAAATTGACTTGACTTACGCACCTAAGCCAAATTTCTTATAGGAATAAAAGTATTCTTGATCTCGGCCCCCCTTTCATGGTATTTACAGTATTGCTTTTTAATTGGGCCTAAGTAAAATCTCAGTTATAGCTTCAAGTCAATTGCTTCCTCGTCGAGGATACGGTGTAAGATGTGATCTCTACCTTTCCAGGTTGACTTTCAGTAAAACGATTCAGAAGCTCAGAACTGAACCAGAACTTACCTTGCGACCTACAACAAAAGTCATCATAATCAATTCGATTCTTCACCTCAGCCAACAAAAACAAACAAGCATGGCGGCTGCTTGTCAACACTCGTTTTCAGTCTCCCCCTCCTGTTCTAGTACCTATTCCCCCACCCGTGCATCCACAGGTAACCCAATGCAAGATTTATCCCTAGATCCCCCTGTACTGTGCCCATGCCACTTGATATCAACCCGCAAAACGTATTCGCTGCTGTCTGGATTTTAATTGTGACCCCGGCGTATTTAATATCAGGCGTAAAGGGCAGCCTCTAGGAACAGAAAGGTTGCCCAGGTCCCACCCACTTCCAGGGAATATTTAAATTATAATTTTAAAATTGAACTTTGATGTGATTGATGGCAACAGAAAGGTTAAGACGGTAGCTGTAGTAAAACTTGCCAGACGTCGGATTAGTCAGATCAGGCTGAATAGGCCATTTCTGAGTTCTCATCAGCCTCTTTTTCAAAGCAAGTCCAAGAGCAAAAGTTTTGTGATGGTAGTTTATTTTACCTTACACAAGTAAAAAGTAATTTTCATAAGAGTCCACAGTTTGACTCGCATTTAAAAGAGGATGAAGTGAAATCACAAATGGCCTATTGTCCCCTATTGCACAGGAATGGTTTCGACAAAACGCTGACTCCGGTCCGTTGACACCCTACTTACCCCCTGCCGACCCCCCCATTGACCCCGTTATTATCCTCTGGAAACAATAATAAAACAGAAAAAAATTAAGACCGACTTGAAAAGTGAAGACACTATTTTAAATAGGCTCACTTTTCCATCTTTGAGGATAGTAAATTGCCGATCTGCCTCATGCCATGGTTCCAACTTTTTTTAATGAGAAGTTTACTTCATCCAATAAACGAGAGGAAAAGGGATCGAAAATTGTCATCAACTTTACTGCCTATGATGGAAAAAATGAATAAGGCCGTCATACGCAGGAAGACGAACTACATTGCCGGAAACAACCGGAAGTTGGCATGTCTTCTAGAAAGTTTTTAAATAGTTATCCCGGCTGCCAGCGATCGTATCATCCACCGCTTGACATGTTTATCTTCAATCCTTTCCTGGATTCATTTCTGGATATATTTTGGAGTAACTGCCGAATGCCATGCCAGTATTGATAGCAAAAATTCAATAAAAAAAATATATTTTATTGAATTTTTGCTAGGCGATTGCGTTTCCGACTGCACTGTCGGAAAGAGGTATCTCTGGGTCGACTCGTATGTGGCAGATGACTTGGCAGTACGGTGCTAAATTACAGCCTTTTATTTCTCAAAAGTTTTGGCACTTTTGAGAAACGCCCCTGGTCTTGGTAGTAAAGTGACGTTATCATGCAAATGGTCTATAGCTGGATAAAAATTTGAAACCGTTCAATGAAAAAAGCGAAGAAATTGAAGTGTTATAGAAGACATATATAAACTATCTCTTCAATTCTCAGGTCTGTTCGGTACATCGTATCCGAGTTATTTGCCGAAGAGTTTTACACAACTTGTATGGGTCCGCCATTTTGGTGGACCACGGCGGTTCACTAACATGGCGGCCGGTAATCAACAAAAATATCATTTCGCTCATGAGATAAAATACATGTGTATGGACACAGCCCCTAATGCACTTGAAACGTTCAAACTACTGAGAATCATTGGGAGAGACACTTTTTTCAATCAAACATCCTTGTATCATGGTGTCACACATGGTGACAATTCGGAAATTGAAAATGCTGCAGTTTTGAAACGAAGGACCTTACGGAACTGGAAACAGGTAGAAATATTTATTTCTAGGTCATCCTCAACTTCGTATTGATAAAAATTAAGAAGACCTCGCGATTATGATTTTGGAATTTGATGACGTCACTACGAAAATCATCTATACGCAGTAGAAACAGGAGTTTTAAAAAATGTGGCCTTACTTCTGAAGCAGAAAGAAAACGCAAAGGTAAAAGACAAAGGGGAATATCTGATGTATGGCAGTATTTATTGACAGTATATACAAAATTGGTTATATCAAATAACTGAAAGTAAAGATATTTACAAATGTTAAAATATTTCAATCAGTGATAAACCTGCTCACTCTCGCCACAAATTAATGCTCATATATGCTAATACAAAACCTAGAAACAATAGCTTGATTACTGACTGGAAGGTAAAATAAAGAACTAAATTATATACTTCCTCTACTCTAAAGTGCTTCTAAGTACTAGTGACCCTTGCTAAGTCTATTTGAGAAGGTGAAGTATGAATGATATAACACGGGGAATGCATTATTACACGAAGAAATTTAATTTCTCTCAATCTTACAGTTTCTTTTTATGTAGTTACCATTATACCAGAGAAACTTCCATCATGATCAAGATCACCAGTGCCATGGTTACACGATTTTCAAAAGCTTTCTATTTTTTTCCTTCTTCAAAGGCCTCAGTGTTAGAAAACCATCTAGAGGTCCAGTGGATAATCACAGTTAATTCCTCTCAATCAATAATGCATTTACATAATGTAAACTATCAAATCAGCAACATTTAAGACGAACACTATTTTCCAAACAATGACAAAGATGCTATCATTTTTTAAAGTTACTTATGGCAACATTAAATTAAGGGAGATACATCATTGGCCAGTCAGCACCATGGAGTTTACTCACGTCATGACAACAAATTATTGATTTTTACCGCCACCTATATTTTTTGAGTAACAATTTTGCAGTACTCCAATTCTTTTTTCACAGGATATGGAAAACTTCAGGCCTACAATTTCCAAAGGAATATTAGCATCAGAGTATGCTTATGACAGATTTTGAGGGTGCTAATGGAAATTCCACCCTGAAGAATAATATGATTGTTAAATAGCTAAGTGTGCACTACTTTTTTAAATAAATTGTGTGCATGTCTGTTTCCTGTAACTGTATAATTCTGTGGTCACAACTGACTGGGTCGTCAGCTCAGAAAACTCTAATTTTAGGTACACCATAGCTTTTTCCAGTAGTGCTGGTGGATTCTCATCTGCCTAACCATTGTCAAAATTCAAAATTTAAGTGAAACAAGAGAATGCCCACTTTTCAACTCAAACCGGAGGAAGACAACATCAAGATCTACCATGTTACCAACACAACCAGCTTGATGACTTTATTTCTGTCAACATAACATACAATCAACTATACCATACCCTAACCATGTGATGCCAATTTTATGTACACTAAAATCACATACTTTACATTATAATCTAAACATTACCTAAATGTTACACTGTATTGTTACTAGTCCTACATTCTGTACAAGATACCGACTCGTTTAAAAATAGTGACTTAAACGCAGCCAGTGTAAATCGTTGATAGTTGTTACTGGACATTAAAACTATAAACAACCTTTTGTAGAATTCAATCGATCAGTGAATTAGTTTGGCCATAAATCGCAATAGATCAAACTATGATGAGACAATAAACCTCTGACCAGATCATCTTTTGGTTTGCCATTCAATCCTCCCTTTGTAAAAAAGGGAGGATTGTGACCAACCCAAGGAAGGTCTGTACTGGTGGTTAACCACAAATACTAAACAATGATTGAATACTGTGACACATGTAGATAAAACATAAAACAATGTTATGAAAATAAAGCTACAAGCAATGAAAGCCCACTGTAGTTTGATAATTAACAAAGATAACTAAATTATAAAGGCCAGCTATTTAACAACTGAGTCAAATCAAAGGATACTTTTGAATCTTGGAAGTGATTACTTATGATGCATTTATTTTTTATTCAACAATGGAGAATATTAGCTATCTTAGTTGAAAATGGTTCTGTCATATGTACAATATTACTATGTATCTATCTAATGATACCGTGGTTTCTTATATCTCTTTTTGAAAACTGATGGGACCACCTGCTGTACAAAAAAATGAATCTGTGAAAACAAGAAACATATTATGTTTAGTAGATGAACCACAGTTTTCTTAAGTAACTCCATGTAACTAGAATACACCATCAAATGAGCAAGTGTTTGTAACGTACATACAATATACATGCCGCATGTACATATTACATAAATCTACTACATACCCCCTTGATTTACTCACACTAATTTCTAACATAAATTACTGGTATGCATTTCTACATAAATTAGAGCATTTGATACATGTAATACAGAAAAACGTATTACAGAAAAAAAAAAAGGATGGAATGATGTGTCTTCTGTGTATGTTGATATGATCTCAACTCTACTTCTTAAGCTCTTGTCAATCTCCTACAGGAGCAAAGGTGTCAAGCAGGAAGGAGAATTGCCAACTGTTCTGGCACGATTTTGTGTTGTTGATAGGCCAGCAAGAGGTGATCTTGGAGGTGTAAATTTTGAGCGATAAGCAGGAAATTGATTTCTAGGAACCTCACTAAGGAGCATCAGTGTGGCATTTCATGATGACGATGAGGACGAATCTGATGCAGTGGAGCTGTGTGGATCTTCATGCATACACGTTATTCCAAAATGGCTGCCATTTTAATATTTTTTTGTTTTTATTCAAATTAGCCCTTGTTGCCTCGTTCAAGGTAGATTATTCTCTTGAATTTTGAGCTTGAGAAAGAGGCATCGAGGGCTAATTTGAATAAAAACAAAAGGATCTTAAAATGGCAGCCATTTTGGAAATATATAAGGTGTATGTGCTTATCGTCATCAAAGTTTAAGTGGGCAGATTCACATGGGATATCAGGAGGACAGTTAACAGGTGAAACACCACGAAGGCGCTTTGATGGGATGACACCAGGCTCAATTAAGCCCTCAGAAGGACCTAAAAAGTTAAAAACAAGGTGTACTTGGCATTTAATAAATTACGTGTTTTGTGCATTGATTTTTAACAGAATTAACCCGTGCATTTCTGGTAATTTACATTTTGGAAGTGAAGAATGATCATCGCAGTTAATTTTCCAATTTTTATGAATTATTTCATGTATACTTCACATTATTTCACTCCTCACGGGAGATATGAACTCACTAAATTGACCTCGCTCCCAATGTGTGGCTTCATAGCTCAGTTGGTAGAGCATCGCACCGGTATCGCGGAGGTCACGGGTTCGAATCCTGTTGAAGCCCTGATTTTTTCAGGCTTCTCCTTTCCTATTGCTTAAATTGGAAAATTAACTGCGATGATCATTCTTCACTTCCATCTACAACCGCAGTTCACATATGAATTATTTCATGTATACTTCACAAAATTTACATTTTCTTTTTAATAACAATTAAACTACTTGAGTGTAAACAGACTGGACACAAACTTTGGTGCCTGCAAAGAACAACAACCAGCCAACCATGAAACACAATGATTTCATAAAAATAAATTCCTACATTAATTTCCCGAAAATGGAACCTATTATACTGGACAACAACATTTAACCAAGCATGTCACTTATGTTGAAAATGATGGTCGTGTAGGACTGGGTATTGGACTGGGAGTGAGGCTTCTTGCATTTCTAACCGTGGCTCCCTGGGAATAGATTTGAAATGAAGTCAAAAATATAACAGATGAAATAGCAATTGGACAACTATTTTAGGTGTGTTGGAATTCAACTAGAGGTTGGTCAGCAGTGGTACGTACAAGGTGAGTCTTGCTTGTTATGTTGCTTCTGCATCCGTGCTCAAGAAATGCCTTCAGAACATTAATTTATTATTTGCCAAGAATTTTCTCTGTAGGGCACAGTCATTAAGACAGACACTTGTTGGTCCTGTTTGCTATACTCATACAAAAGGCATTTTATAACAACAATGGAAAACAAGCTATTACATGCAACTCTCTTTGTGATACAATTACGAGCTTTCTTTTTTTTTCCAGGCACTAACAGCTCAACACGTACTCTTTGACTGAGGAAGTTGACAGAGGGAATGCACTCCTGTGCTCATCAAGAGAGTTCCTTCTCTCCAACATGTGGACGTCATGATTCTTGTCATGATCCTGCCAGGCAGAAAAACCAAATCACATTAACAAACCACCATGAGCTAAGAACTTAATAAATACTATTATACTAAATCACTTTCCATTATTAATCATTTAAAACCTGGAGCACAGTACACTATGCCATGACAAGTGCAATCATATTCATTTGAAAACAATACTATTGAAAACAATCATTAACTTACAACAATTAACAAATATAATAAAATAATAATAATAATAATAATAATAATAATAATAATAGCAATAGAATATTACTTCATATTATTCATTGAAAAATTTGCATAAACTATGAGATCAAAGTGATGGACAAGTGGTATGAGAGTGCACCTGAAACAGTAACAGAAATGAAACTAGTACCATCCTCTGGGAAATGGCAGTTCATATCATCAGAGAAATAAGATCCAAAAGGCCCAAACTCATTGTCAAAGACGAAGAGCAGAAAACATGATCGATGTGGCTATCCCCACTGAACAAAACACTATCTAAATGGTGGAAAAACTCTCTAAATACAAGGATTAGAAATAGATATCTGAAGGACATGGCGATCGGCCTGAAAACAGAAATGGTACCTATAGTGATTGGAGCACTCAGGCTAATCAAAAAGGGCTTAAAAATCAAACAATTCTTCAGGATTTGTAGTTTGGAAGCTACAAATCACGCAATCACTGAGTCTACTATTACTTCCGACGTGGTTGCTTGATTGAGATTTGATTGTTAGTGCTTTGAAGGTGTCGTTACCGGCCATGGTGACAGAGATCAGTTCTGAACAGTATCCAGGTGCAATGTTAAGTAAAATTTTAAGAGTCATTAAGAGTATTGTAAAATCGATCTACTGTCTTACAGAGTCATGGTGTTATGTTGTGGAATGAAGGTTGACATACAAGGTGAGCGCATGGGTTCTGCACTCAGTGTGACATTGAAACATCACTATTCGGTAATCTATGCAGTAATCAAACCGGTCAGAAGGCAAGATACAAAGTATCAGTCAAAAAATGCAGGTGTATGTGCGCATATTATGCAGAAAGAAAAACGCAGAGCTTTTGTAAAGTAAATTTGCATTGTGGGATCACATGCTAACCACACCCCTGGCTTCATGTTAAGCTCACATGTATAACAGCAGATTCAGTCTTAATTTTGTCGATAGATATGTTAGCGTAATTGTGGACAAGTAACAACTCAATGATTTCCAATTTTAAATTGTAAAATTGCATGAAAATGAGGTGTAATAGTCCTAGAATGGACTTTTCTCAAACGTTTGAGGCCTCTAGTTTAATTTACACCAAGAAACGAATCTCTGGGAGCCTTGGAGGCAAAGTTTTGGCCATAAATGGAAAGGCATGCAGTGAAATGGGCTATTTTCGGCCATTTTGTTAGGGGGTTAACCTTACCATTTAGCCTGAAATGAGCAAAAATATGACAAAAATGAGAATTTAGGGCATTTGACATTTCTATTGGGGTGTCGCAGGCTATATCACCAGCATCTATTCTGCTTATCTCAGTTGCTGGTAAATTCCTCCCCAAAAGTAAATTTACTCCTAACCATGACTTCTTGATATCCCCTAAATTCATTTCAAAGTATCTCTGGTAGTTTTTGCTTTCTTGTTATTGGCATTTACATTGTTTCTAGCAGTCTTATACTCGGCCCGGGAAACCTCTGATTTGTTAACAATTGCAGCCCTTTTCAATTTGTCTCTCAAACATTAATAACCTCTTCACCTCCGGGGTAAGCCAGGGTGCAAAGTTGTTCTTCTTTTCCTTTTTCCCTTTGGTGCGTGGGAATCACATATTTCCAAAAACAAGCGTGACCAAATTTCCCAGGCATTATTATGTGGGTTAGAGATACCGATACACAGACTACCAAGACCATCCATAGGTCACAATATTTGTTTACTGACACAATTGGGATTATCAGCAACTCTTATGGAAGCCTTTGGAGTTTTTTTTGCAGGCATTTTTCCAGATCTTTGCCGATCAGAATAATGGCGTTCCCACGTTGGATTATGTTGATATGGTAACTGCACTCTTGGGGTTGTGCGTGTGCAGAAGTACACTGTAGGAGGCATGAAAAGAAGTGAAGGGAGGGTGTGATCCAATGGACCGAACTAATCGAGCATGAACTGCTCAGGTTCTGTTTTAATTCTGGTCGTTTAAATTGTTGTAAACTCAATTTTAAATCGTTAACCCTGCAGAGCTTTGGAGAGTTAAATTAAAATGACTACTGCTGATTTCCTCGTAAAAATTGTTAATGCCTCAGTTGGGAGTTTAATTTCATGATTACACTGGTAGGGAACTTCCCAATATTATGTCTAGAATGAATGTGCTAGAGGAAAAAGCGATGTTAAGAATTAAGGACTCGTTGTGTCACCCCCTCTTTGTAAATTTAATTTTCCCAATTAAATAAAATTATTTATCTAAAATCCTCCCCTGTGATATTGGCAAGAAAAAGATAACAGACGACAGGAGTGTAAACATGGTGCTTTTAAACTATAGCAACTAGCCAAGTAACATATTTCCAGCATATATGGCCCACTGAAATAATGCAGAAAGAATGGGCGCTATACGATTACAAAGAGTACTTGGTGCCAAACATGCATACGCAGTAGTTTCGAATAACTCGCCACCAAATGTCACATGCTGGGAAGATTGAAGGCTGAGATCTCTGATAACTCAGCAGCCTAATCATGAATCCCATCGAGACAGGCGCCTGGAAGAAAACATGAATGTGAATGTAATGTAACACACTGGCTCAGTTTCCATCAAAGAACTCCTCTAACAAGTCTTCAACTGATTCAAAAGCCAGGTTACTGTAGTGAATGACGTCGTTTTGAACAGGTCCATTGGCTCCATGAGTGCCAGTCCCTGGCGAGTACGAGTCACTGACAGGAAAGACATCCAGAACATGAAAGCCTGCTTTGCACATACGCGTTGTGGCGAAAGCATTGTACAGCAAAATACGCTGTGGAAGGAACAAAACATTTAGTTGAAGATCTATTTTAGCATGTCATTTAATTCACAAGTAAATGAACCTATGAAACGTTTTTGAAAAAAAACGATTTCTAAATGATTTCGTTTTTGGAAAAAAACGATTTCTAACGCTACAGGGATTCATTCGATAAAAGTCAGATTCAGTCACAGTCAGTCAGTAGTCAGTCACTCAATAAGTGAGGCAGTCAGTCTGTCAGTCACTCAGTTAGTAGTAAGTCAGTCAGTCAGTTGTCAGTCAGTCAGTAGTCTGGCAGTCAGTCACTCAGTAAGTCAGTCAGTCGGTACTCAGTCAGTCACTCAATCAATCAGTCAGTCGGTACTCAGTCAGTCACTCACTCACTCAGTAGTAAGTCAGTCAGTCAGTAGTCAGTCAGACAGTCTGTCACTCACTCAGTAGTCAGTCTGTCACTCAGTCAGTCAGTAGTCAGTCAGTCAATCAGTCAGTCAGTCGTCAGTCAGTCAGGCAGTCAGTAGTCAGTCAGCCAGTCACTCAGTCAGTCACTCAGTCAGTCAGTAGTCGGTCAGTCAGTCGGTCAGTCAGTCAGCGAGTCAGTCACTCAGTAGTCAGTCAGTCGGTCAGACAGCCACTTAGTCAGTCAGTCATCCATTACACCATTTCCCCTGATGATTGCCCAGTTCACTTCAGACCTCAGCTTTACCTCAATTTGCCATCAAGAAGTCGTAGTTAGACAAACTGAAAATCAGCTAATCAACTGTAGTTGATCATTTCGACATAATCTCACCTAATATGTTGCACCTACGCGCTCACCTGTTGCGTCATAAATCTCTTATGGCCAAGATGAACATTGAGGGCTTTTTCCTTGTTTATCGCTGTTGTAGTTTTCCAAATTACAATTCCATTATACTTTGCTCGAGTCACACTAGACGTGGCATCCACATCTTTGCCTTGCAGTACATTCACCAAACCATCCACCAGCATCTTGTAATTTGTAAAGTTGGTGCTTTCCACGAAATGAAGACCGAAATTAAGAATGATGGCGCTGTTATCGTCCATCTCTGGATGCTGTACAACTTGACGGAAATTTATCAAAACTCTCTCGTTATTGTAGTCCCAGTTGTCATGTTCTTTCTTGGCGACTGTAACGTTTTTTACTGGATAGATCCAATTATAACTGAACTTACAGTCGGTGAAAATTCCACGACAGAGTTTTCGCTGTTTCAGTGATTGTGCAAAGAAGACGTTCACAGAGTCCCCATAAATCCACAATATTCCGCCTTTGGTGTGCGATCGGAGCCCGTAAAGTGGCTCTGCAATGGATATTTACATAACACTAGTTATAGTTAACATTAAAACTCAGCTTATCAAGTCCTCAAAGTACTTTTTTTTTTACCAGAAAGCATTAACCAGGGACATTTACCTTTAACATGAGGCTTCCACTTGTTGTGCACCCATCGCCCATGTCCGTCCCACATGAAGTTGCACCTGGTGCCACAATCTGCGCTCCTGATTATTTTTAGGCGATCATAGGAAATGCTGGACAATGAAATACTTCCTCGAGTAGAAAGCAAAATACAGTTTCGATTAAAATCACTTTTGATTTGATTTGCCGGTACAACCTTAGCAGCATATTGAAAGGGAGGGATGTTCTTACCATCTTTTCTTGGCGGGATTGTTATCTCCACAAGATCCCCACCCCAGAGCCGGGCTTGAAGGTAGTCCTTATTGCCTTCAACTTCACCGTGACTCTGATATTTCCCTTGTGCATTTCCTTAAGATATTAAATATTTGTTTCAGATGGAACGAAGTAATTACAATTAGTATCAAACATGAAACTAGTCTCAGCATCCTGAAAACTTACCCAATATAAACCAGTCCAAAGGAGGATCTCTGAATCCATCGCACAATGTGAAATCTAAAGTTATATTGAGCGAGTAAACACCAGCTTCCAACACAAGAAACATAACCTCGTACGTTCCATTTCCGTGATCAATGACAGCTGGAGAAATAGAAGATGGGCCCCTTACGATCACCCTCCAAGAGTCCCCACCCTGTGTCTTAGGCTTTCCATCCTTCGTCTGCGACTGGATACTGAAACGACTGTATTCACTCACAGGCCGAATGTCCCACAAGGAAATGAAGCTTGTGTCTGGATCAGTGGCATTCTCCCTATTCCTTGATGAATTCCATGCAGTCTTGTTCTCGCAAGTTGATAACATCGCCTTCCAGTCTATTCTTGCTTGTCTTTCGCGGCACCAGTTTCTTTTAAACTCAGCGCTTCTCTTTTCCTTGAGTAAATTTCCCGTCAATTCATCGTTGGACTCACTCCTTGTGAATTGATCGGTATCATTCTCAAGCACCATGTTATCCGGCACGTATGCCTTTACATAGCGTGACCAACTCAAGGCCTTATCATACTCTGGTTTTGAAATCCACAAGAACACGTAGATAACGAGAAACAGAGCACCACTGAGCTTGTAGAAGTCTTTACTCGAGCCTGAAGTACGTGGCCGAATCTGAATTCGCATCGATTATGGCTTTTGCATTAGGGTACTTTTTGACAAACTTCTCAGTTCTCTGAAAGTTTATTCATGCCAAGGTGTCCCCTGTATCAAGGTATCTATGAAGATAAAGCGAGTTCAGTAAACAATGTGAAATGGAGTTGAAATTCATGAAATAAATTGACTGGAGGGTGTTGCAATTATGAGAACGTATGATAACGGTGAAGATGATGTCGTTTAATACCTTGTAACTATTCAACAGACAGACCATGAGTGACAGTTTTTATTGCGAACTGAAAAACGAGAAAAACATCTTCAAGTGTCAACATTCCACCTGAATACCCCTCCTCACCTCCTTGGTTTCTATTCACTTCTGTCGATCACAGGACAATTTTGTTCCTCGCGATATTTGGGATACAAAATGAGAAAGGGATGCGGGGTTGAGTGACACTGACTTGTTTCCAAATGATGAATTCTTTTCCTAACAAAGTTTTATCCCTAAACCGAATCTGATTGCCAGCCCAGACAAGGGTGAAAGGTAGCTTAGAAAATAGATTTCATACTGGTACAGTAATTGCCACATCTGTGCCAGATGAGGAATCAAATCTAGCAACGTAAGATAGTCATATCATGGATAAACAAAAAGGATTACCTTGAGTTCCGCTACTCAACATTTTGCCAGACAACAAAGTTCGAAATTCGCACACGTTTATGCTCGTTGACCAGTTCAGTGTCCTTCCGTCGAACCGGAGAGTGAACTGTTCGTTTAGGCAAGTACAGGTTCCGTGAGTTGATAGAATAATAAGATAATAAGACAAGCCAATCAATTTAAAATAATCGAAAACACAAGACTGGGTCCAAGTGTTGCAAAAATATGTGTTTGAAAATTGAAAATGACCGGTACCAGTCAAAGCAACAGACGCAGCCTTTTGGGTCGGAAAACGTCACTGCATTTTGCATAGGTCGTCTTCAACAGCTGGACCACCAAACAGAAGCGATTAAGATAAACCGTCCTCGTTCATTCTTCACAAACGTTTCTGACCAAGCGTTTCTGGGCTGTTGCTCAGACATTGATGTTAAAAGCACTGAATGGTTACGATCGTCCGAGCAAGCTGGACGAATTTCCAGTTCCAGAAGTAAGGGACTTAGTGGCAAGAAAAAAGAAGAAAGCAGTTGGTGGCCTCCCTCGCCACACTGCATTCGCCATACTTTCTTTTAATAACGTTGAGACTACAATTAACGGAAATTTCAAAGGCGTGGTGTGTGACCTAACAGTCACCCGTTTTTCCTGCAATTAAGATAATCCAGCAGGGTCCAGAGCCAAATAATGTTATATTCAAGGTAGAAGTGTCAATTTCATTCAAAGATACAGTGCAGTCTTCTTCTTGGGATCTATCAAACAGACTACACTCCAGGAAAAGGTCAAAGGTCTTAACTTAAAAAAAAACATACTGTAGTCTTTTGATAGAGTTTTCAAGCTCGATGTTTGTTTTAACAAATGCAATTGCCAGGTATAATCGCTGATCTGTATCCAAGCGACAACTGGATACTTGCTGGTTTTGAGGTTACTTTACCCGTTGTGGACTGATCTTCATAAACTACGTCTTTCAAGTCCACGCACATTTTAAACAGCTGAGTAAATGTGAACTCAGTTGTCTATAGGATTTTAATACAAATAGCGGCATCTTTCTTGAATACGCTGCACGTTAAAGATAAAATAGATAAAAATATCCGGGATTGTGACATCTGATAAAATGAGTACCTGTAAAAACCTGTTTCTCAAATCGCATAGCAATTCTCTTTTGAGTGGACGTCGGCGAGAAAACTACTGATGTAACTGGATCAGTGTTTCGTTTGAAGAACGATCCAGCTTACAGTCGGCCGACTGAGTCCCTTTTAAAGGATTTTGTGACAGGGAGTCTTGTTGTATACAGGCGTCTGGTTGATGAGCCCCTTGGCTTTCAAGCAGTGTTACCTCAAATAATAACTAAATACGCTTTCCTCAGAGCATTTGTCACCGTTAAAACAGCACGTTTATGCGTCAAGCTTGCAACTCAGTACTGATCGAAGAAAAGCAAGCCGGAGAAACCTGATTCAGTTCGATTTAGTCGAGGAAATTATCTAAACAAGAACTTCTCGTCCATCTAACGAAGTAATCTGTTTGTAATGACAGCTTACGTTATCGGTCTGCATGACGAACAGAATCTCAAGGAGACAGAAACCAAGCTTTGCTTTTCGAGAAAGACAGTGTTCTTCATTCTTGTATTCTTCTTGATTTTCCTCGGCACATTTCGACTCTGGTTAGTGACGCATTTGGTTACTGCACCCCGTCCATTAATGAACTAGATCAGCGGTGGACACAATGTGCAACAAACATAAACTGACTGTTCTGCATTGTGGCGCAAAAGACAACAACAAAAGCCACCTTGGAACGAATGCGTGCGCTTTTTTCAACAACGTCGGTGAAGAAAACCCGGCGGTAAAGAATCTGCCTTGTGGGTACAGGTATCGAGCCAGTTATAAGGGCAACTGAAAACAAGCCTAAATGAGGAACATTTTCCACTGATCTTTCAGTATCGTGCAGTGAAACACACGCACACGCACACGCACAAAAAAATATCGCGCGTTATCCAAGTTGCATCACTTAAAGCCCCTGCCAAACGATCCAACATTTTCGTCCAACATCATGGGCGAGCTGTGTTGGCCAGGGTGGCTAACCGATCAAACATTTTGTAGCAACACAAAATATTGGAAGGAAGGTGAAGAATGATAATCGCAGTTAATTTTCCAATTTAAGCAATTGGAAAGGAGAAGCCTGAAAAAATCAGGGCTTCAACGGGATTCGAACCCGTGACCTCCGCGATACCGGTGCGATGCTCTACCAATTGAGCTATGAAGCCACACATTGGGAGCGAGGTCAATTTAGTGAGTTCATATCTCCCGTGAGGAGTGAAATGATGTGTAGTATATATGAAATAATTCATATGTGAACTGCGGTTGAAGATGAAAGTGAAGAATGATCATCGCAGTTAATTTTCCAATTTAAGCAATTGGAAAGGAGAAGCCTG
>BLFK01000843.1:1136381-1145250 GCA_014634185.1 Astreopora myriophthalma | reverse complement strand
CTCTCTACTACCACAGTTAATGGACGGATGTAATTAGAATTTTCTCTGAATACCGAAATACATGTTCAGTATCAGTCCATTTCAGGAGTATTTCAGTTGTTTCCCTTTTGTCCAGCTCAATTACAAAGAGAGTAGGTTCCCTCTTGTCATGGATTAATGACTAATGTTTCCGTTGGTGCTCAAGTGATATTTCGCCATGATGGCCCTGACCAGAAAAACCATAAGCAATTTTCGCCGGAAAAGTCCTTGTTTGAAAGTCAATTAAAAATGAAGTGACCTTGACTAAATATCTGGCCAATGCCGGTTGATTGACTCTACACTTGAAATTCCTTCTAAGAGCTTTTCTCTTTAACGAGAGAGAGAAAATTGTCCGGTTCTATCCTCTTATAAACTTCACACACAAAAAAATTGTTAACAGCAGTCTTGACAGGCCGTCAGTGACAGATAAATTGCATCCATTTCACCAACCCTGAAGGCTCATCGCAAGAGATGGTGGTCTCAAGCAATATGATTGGTTCCGTTCTCGAATTGTAGGCTGCTGGCTACCTTATTTGGAAACTGACGCTCTCGAGCTACCAAAAGGAAGGTGAAGCGTTACCAAGAACAAGAGGTATGTCGAATTTACAGAGGGTGGTAAAGGGTATTTTCATGACTCGTGATCGGCTCTTTTTTCCCCCCCCGTGAAATGTGAAATGGCGTATTTTTCCTCGCGAACCGTAATTTTCATAGCAGCCGTGAAGCGTGATTTTGCAAAATCATTTCCCGTGAAACGAGAAATACACATTTTTAATTCTCCGTGAACGGTAATTTTCATCATGTCCGCGCTTTCATGAATCGTGAAAGTACCGTTGTATTTTCCGTAAAACGCGATGTAGATCCCCCGCCTTTACCACCCTCTTTACACAGTGGTTAACGAAAGAGTTCAAAGATTAGATCCACGTCGTACTTCATGACCTCGTGGCCACCTTACTGTCGTTGAATAATGTTCACTGATTAAAGTTGATAAGTGGCTACCAACGCACGCTCACTTCCACACTGAATTTGCCCCGCGTCTTTGATATTTTTTAATTAAATAATTCTAATTGCGAAATATTGTATCTCTTAACACAAAGGAAAACGAACAGGTGTTTTGATACCGCTATGAGAACAATATTAAGCTTAATGATTTCTTACGAAAGCTGCATGGCTCCAAAGCAAAGTACTTACGCAACCAAGTTGTAAAAGCTAGCCTGCACTGATGTTAGATTATTTTTCAATTCAAACTACTTCGAGAAACAAGAACGATATGTGGCGATTGGGCTAGATCGATATTAGGTGCGATAGCAAGACGTTGAACTAAGTGAAACCTGACTTAAGCAAATATTTAAGTGTGGAGTTAAAATTAAGTGACAGGCCGTGGGTCATTTACGATTACCACAGAACAAAGAAATTAATTTGCAAGCAAAAAATAGCGGCCAAGGTAAGAGCTTCGTTGGACAACCTTTTGTGTTTAATAATATTTTGAAATTATTTGAGTGAAATCCGGATTCTAAAGTGTGTATGATGCTTACCGATCATTGGTTAGGATGATATTGCCGAAGTCAGATCATTAGAGGTATGTATACACTATAGCTAACAGGACAAACAAAAGACCAAATAGGTTACACGCATTTAAGCCGAATGAACTGATTGGGTATATAATCATTAGAAGAAGAAATTGATGCCGGAGATTGTGATAATGGACAAGGAAGTTTTCTTAGAGGGAAATGGCGTTGCTAACAACAGTGATTCCAAAGCCACCCGGCTCTATCGGTCTAAGAATCTTGTCTTTACTTTCATGGCGCTGTACATTTTGCTTGCACTTCTGGTAATCGTTGGAAACAGTCTTGTCGTCGTCGCCCTCAAGAAAGTTCGCACTCGCCGTGCTATTAATATTTTCTTTGTGAGCCTGGCAGTCTCTGATTTAATGGTAGGTGCTGTGTCAATTCCTCTGTGGATCTACACCCTTTCTTGTCCCTATTTCGCCTCATGCCTCGAACCGAACAAGCTTACAGTAGCCTTTTATCAAAGTTTTGACATTTTTAGTGCGCTAGCGTCGATTTCCAACCTTGTGGCAATCAGTATAGAACGACATTTCGCAATCTGTTGGCCAGTTCTGCACCGGACAGGCTCTTTCATGCGATTCTACTTGATGATAATTGCGATTTGGAGCTACTCGCTAATTGTCACTGTGGTTTACTCAATACCATTCAAACCCATATGGACGATCTATCGCGGCACCTTGGTATTTGCAACAGGTTTTGTCGTCCCTGTTACCGTTATCATTTTGGCGTACAGCAATGTTTACCGCCGGGTGAAGAGTATGAATGCGCACTGGAAAAATACCAACGCGAGGTCTACTTTACAAACCAGCGTGCAACACGAAAAGCGAACAGCGATGACAGTAGTCATTGTAACGGTTTTATTCCTACTGGCTTGGCTGCCGTTTTTTGTCGTTTCTCTTATGTATGCGTTTGATCGTTCAAGCCTTCCTGAAGAAAGAGGATTTACTGCTCTCATGGACTTCATTAAATGGATGCATTACAGTAACAGCGTTGTCAACCCGGTTATTTACACGTACCGCAGCCAAGAAATACGCAAGATCCTGCTTAAAATGGTGCTGCAGCTGACGGGGAGGCAAGAGCACAATCCAAGGGGGGGTCGACCAGGAAACAGGGACGTATGAACTAGAAAGCGGTATGAATAATTATTATAATGGTGGCGAAAATCCCCTGGTTGGCTACAAGGGTGAAAGGGTTGGATTGCTCGACAGGGAAACATGGATAACTAACCCGAAAAGGCATGAGTAAATTGTACATGATAAGTAAAGCGAAGAGGTTAGACTGCTCATGCGGCTGATGGTGAGGTGGAGAGAATAATCCCTGGGCTGGCTTGACCAATACATCCGGGAGGGGTAAAATGATACAGAGAACAATAACGCTATAATGGAAAATGAAGATTATAAATTTCTTTGAGACAGAAGCCAGGATACGGGATTTGATAGTCGTTGACAAAGGTGAGAAAAGGCGGCAGATTATAGACTGCAACTCCCGTAGATGGTAAGGTGAAAGCAAAGGTAAATGAGAAGGTCGAAAAATATCAAGATCTTGTCAGAGAAAGGATGTGGGGAGTTGAAGGACAAAGGTCATATTGATGGTTTTGGGAGCTCTGAGAGCAATAACGCGAACGTTGAAAGACAATCTGCAAACTGAACTAACTGTAAGAGCGGGCGCATCAAGATCACGATCTATTGTACTCATCCAGAAATTCGGCAGGGATACTGAAGAAGGTACTATAGACATAAGTGTTTGTTGGTTTCTGTTGGCAACCTGTTGTACACTGCTCGGTTAGTTAACTTAAGCCCCGGGTAAACGGTCAAACATTTTCGTCCAACGTCGTGTTGGATGAACATGTTTGACCGTTTAGCTCAACATATGTTTGAGCTAAATCAAACATTTTCATCCAACATTTTGTGCTGCCTGCCAAGACGAAAGATTTGATCATTTAGCAACCCTAGTCAACACAGTTCGCGAACCCTTTTGCCGGGGCTTTATAACGGAGATGACTGGTTGAGAAACACCTGGGAGGCTACGCATAATGAACAGAAGACAAATTCCCTGGACACGCAATGTGAAAAGAGGTGCATCTCCTTGGGTAATTTGACCAGGGAGGATGTGGAAGAGGTCACGGGTACGACTTGGACTCAAATCGCCAAGGGGTTCCGTGTTCCGTCTAAAGAGATATGATTTGAAAAAAATGTATGTGCAATAATTCGTTGGCGTAGTGGACATGCATATAATCTCCAGACACCTGTAACATGCATTCGATCGCTGGGATAACGTTCTCAAACAGTGCAAAATGTGCAGGGAAAAACAAACGTCGAATGGTTTGTTCTTGAAAAAGCAACAGCAATAAATAAAGGCAACACAAAATTGGGGTCTGCTTTTGACTTTAAACCCGGAAACCCACACCGAACTTGCACAAGCTGTAATCTTACAACAATGCCGTAACTCGTACGCCTACACCGCGATCAGTAAAAGAAAAACGCTGTGTATCCAGTAGGAACACTGCAAACTGTGAAAATACCGTCAACCGTTACTTAATTCCCAAGTATTCCTTCTAGATGTTTATTTAATTATTTACATGTAATAGATAAATATAAATTTGAGTGCTACGACAAGCGATTCATTTGAATCTTTGTTACGCGAAGAAAAAGTGTAATTCCTTTGATGATTTTCGATTTAATAAACATCTAACAAACTCTGGTGAACGTTTCCAGATCCAAGAACCCTTTGCTTGCATCATTTAACCTGAAATACCAGGATAGCCTCGTAACCTTGAAGGAACGTGTCCGTTCGCGCCCACGGTCGCTTAAAACAACACAACTTTTAAGTGTCAATCATGAGCTTTAATCACAGAGGCAAATCAAGGAGTCAATATAAACATCAACACTAATTCCTTTCTGTCAACGGAACGGTTTTTGGTAAATTTAAGGCTATACAATAAATTGATTCTAACCACCCGCATACTTTTCAAAGACTCTTCGAGTCGGCCCTCTTTTTTTTCAATATCTTTTATGTCCCCTTGTTGCCATGAGAGCTGAAATAGCAACCAAGTTTACAGTGATAAAAACAGAGAAAAAAAGGACGGTTAAGGAATGTTGAATTCGCTGTGCTCTTACTGCCACAGTTAATAGATTTTCCGCATTTTTTGTCTCTTTGTTTATGTTAAATATCCATAAAGAGTCGAATGGGATGGTGGATAATGAAGCATTATGAGGAATTTTTAAATAGAACGTAAGGGAATGTAATTTTCAGGCTGCACACGAGACAATGGAAAAGGTTCGGAAAAAACTGAAATGTTTCCACTGTCGAAAAGACTACTTTGTGCTTTGGGATTTGATAAAAAGTAACTTCGGAAAGAAAGAAGCTTCAAGCGTGGCTCTTTTATTTGGCTGACATATTTAGTTCATTAAATACTAAGGTCGGTCCTCTTGAGCAGATGCCGTTCGAGTGGACACCAGACATTTCAAAGTTATAAATATACTTTGGAAGGGATAAATAACCAATTTGTACAGGAAAAAACTTCCAAACATTCGTTATTTGTGGTGAATGCAATATCGACCGACTCAAAGGGTGAAAGCAGATTTTGACGCCCGCGAGAATGAGAAACCTACTAAACCAATTGTATTCACGCTGACTGGTTTGTCGCTGAATCTGCTTTCACGTTGTGTTATCTAATGCTAACCGACTCAAAAGTTGAAAACGTTTTAGTTCTTCATCGATTAAATGTTGGCATTTTGGAGAATATTTTATACAATATGTTCAATTCGCCGCGCACGATTATTAGTCATTGCCTACGAACTATTCGAGAGAAATACAAATGACGTCACTTTTAATTTATAAGTTATAGGGCAACATCATATGATTGACGATATACTGATGCGCACGGGTAGATAACATGATCTCGATCTCTCTTAAAAATACTAGCTCCTGTATCAGCAGGTTTTTTTTTTCCATGGTTTATGACATCTTGAAACACAGTCATTAAACAAACGTTAATCCTGACATAGGTACCTCATTAAACTGACTTCTACGCCAAAAAACGTAATTAAGAAAAAAACACATCCGTGTGTTTATGGTAATACTCTTGGTAAAATTGCGAGATGAGAGCAAAGATGTTATTTCCTGACATCACATCAGCTACTTCCCGTTGAAAAATGAAATTAAGTCACATTTATCAGCGTTTTTTTCCGCATGAGTTCAACAAGAAATAATAAAAACGAAAACAACGAAGAATATTGACGCTAAGATCAAGTTGGTGTGTACATATAATATGAAAAGTTTGTTTTGCTCGTTTCCATATGTCACGCGTGTAAAAAATATACAATAACTACAGCAAACTAAATTGTACTTGGTTAAAAATAACCCTGAAGTTATATTGTATGCTGCGAATAGTAAAGAAATTCCTGCAAGTACTAGGGACACTGTTCTTCCAGTTATTATTCTCAACATTAGGATCGCTTTGAGCTTTTTCCGACGTGTGTAGATAATGTCCCTGAGCGGCCAGTGAAGATGATGAAAGTTTTTTTCTTCTTTCATACACATTTTTTTCCACCCCCGCATCACTAAAGTCGTATTGTGTGCTTGGAATACGGTCGAACCTCTATAAAGCAGCTAGCTTCGAGGAAATGGGAAGTGGCCGCTTACAGGTGTGTAATAGGGTTCGTCAAAACCTAGCAAACGCGTGGTAGGAGATTCGATTTATGCGAATACAAGCATATTTTTTTTTGGGGGGGGGAACACCATTTCAAAGATACTGTCCCAGAAAAACCGATCAAGATGACAAATTAGTCAAATTTAGGGCTCTTCTTTGGTGCTATAAACGTTTTTTTCAAGTTTTCAAATTTAAGCTCCTGGTGCGTGTGGCCGTAGAGGACCAAATAACGTGATATTGGATGGATGCTGGCCCTGCGGGGTGTTTGCATATCGTGCCAACTTCCTAACATTAATTGACAAGTGCAATCTTAAAACTCGGCATCGCTTACTTTGAAATAATTGCAGTGAATACTTCCCCGTCAATTTCCATTCATGAGTGACTCATTCTTAAAACCTCACCAGCCATCACTTTTTGCAGATGTAAGAACTGGCAGTGAATCAGTATTGAAAGCTTGATGTCCAGCAGTGAAAAACGAGAAGCATCGACCGTCTTGAAAAAATGGAAAACCCAGTTTTCAGGAACTCTTCCAGTGGACCTGCAACAAACGCTACAACACGCAGTCCAGAGGAAAATAAGTTTCGACACTCCACGGAAGAAACGCTGATCTTTGTCTTCATTTATACCATCCTTGCGTTTCTGGTAATCATCGGGAATTCTCTGATCATGATAGCCTTCAAGCGTAACCACAAGCTGCGAACTTCCACGAATTTTTTCTTCATGAGCCTAGCGGCCTCTGATCTCTTGGTTGGAGCCATCTCCATTCCGTCCTGGGTGTACCTTCTGTTGTACGACTTAAAGAATCCTTTTCCGAGTGCGGCAAACCTTCAGTTTCGGAAAGCTTACCTATTCTTGGACGTCTTCAGTGCACTGACCTCCATCGCAAACCTTACAGCCGTCACTATCGAGCGGAATGTCGCAATTTCAAAGCCACTGAGACATCGCACCATCCCACGATTTTACTACTTCATTGCAATAGCGGCAACGTGGATCTACGGGCTCGTAATAGCAGGTGTGTTCGTCGCCGATTTCGAATCTTTTTCATGGCGCAAGAATCGAGGGCTATTGAGCACGACAGCGGGATTTCTAGCCCCGCTTTTTGTCATAACCTACTTGTACGCTGATATTTACAAAAAAGTTAAGCTGTTTAGCTTTCGCCAGCGAAGTCACTGCCCTAACTTGCGCAACAAGAAGAAGAACCAAGAAAGAACAACCGCCAAGACTGTGCTGATAGTCACGACTTTATTTGTGTTGTCATGGTTGCCCTTTTTTACGGTGTCCGTGTTGTATATCTTTTGTCCTCGCAGGTGTCTTCCTCGTGGAAAGAACCTCATGCATCTGGTGGATTTTGTAAAGATCCTTCATTATGGAAACAGCGCTATTAATCCCGTGATTTACGCACTTCGCAGCACAGATATAAGAACGACATTGTCACGGATTTTAGTACGGTGTCTCATGCAGGTAACTGCTTCATCAGTTCGCGCTACTCCCCTCACTGCCGGCACACCGCTTGTACCTGTCAATGGGGAGCAGTGACAAATTAACAATAATGCAAACATTCCGAGCCGGTTTTCAATTGTGATTCCAGCGTGGCACTGTTTTTTAAAACGAGCAAGCTTCTTAAAGGCCGGTCACTCTACCAGAAGTACTCCTATCGAAGTTGTTACAGGACGTTTGATGTCCCGGTACACATTGTTAACTATTCTCCATGGGTTCTCAGCCAACAGTGCCTGCTGCTCGAACGGCCCTCTGGTCTCTGAATGGGTGGCACTTAATTCTAGTTGCATCCGCTCATCGTTGGCTGTGGAATAGTGCTACGAAGTCAAGCATCCTACAGTATGTGAGAGAACCTCTTATTTCTCACCACTTCTCTGAGGAAACAGGGGTTAACCGACTGTAGCCGGTGGAAAACAACAACAAGCCGGTCTTATGAGGTCATGATGATGTTAACTTTGAAAAGTTCCTGCTGCATGTATTGACTAATTTTGAACTTTAAGAGTACATCATTAATCCACATACTATGTGATAATCGAAGCTACAAAGCAGTTCTTAAGTGTACGGTGGACTACTACAAGCACGATAACTACCAGTTTAATTTTAGTTGCCAGTCTTACAATCATCACCGTAATCAGAAACATAAAAGGGAAACTGCTTTAAAATATATATATTCCACAGAAGCAATATTTGTACACCAAGTAAAGCAAAACGAATGAACTGAACTGAAAACTATATTTAAGTGTCTGTGTTTTTAGCTATAAGCTAATGGGGACACTGTAAAATACAAAGTTAAATACCAGATACAAATCACCAAAAAAATAAAATAAAATAAAATGATAGAAAAAATAATGCATGCAGATTATATAATTATTCAGTACAAAATTTGTTTAAAAGCCTATATATTAAAAAACCAAGTAGCTCCCATTCGCCAAAGGCAAGTTTCTCAGGAAGGATAGCATGGTTGGTATTGCGCAAGCCTCTTCTGTCGTTTTGTTAGACTAGTCTAAACTGGCCGTGATGAGAAGAGTAATATGCAACAGAATCTTGGCACTATGACTGATAAATGTCACCCTATCAAATAGAAGATGGAAAAGAGACCAAAGAGAGATCACTTTCTCAATAGCGGCGGAGATCAGCA
>BLFK01000843.1:1123881-1131381 GCA_014634185.1 Astreopora myriophthalma | reverse complement strand
AGGTAATAAAGAAGTTTGGTAGTGTGAACCTACCTTGTGGAATCAAATGCTCGAGTATGTGGGATGGCAATGGCAGATGGATAAACGAATCATGGCGGCCATATCTTAGTGGTAAGTTAATTCTTTTGTTGAAGAGCTTCAGACAACACCTAGAATATGGGTGAATATACAGTGTTATAATCATCACCTGCACCATTAACAGTAACAACATCATTCACAACATCACCATCGTCACCTACATATTCCATATCCGAAAATAAGGCCTGGATGCAGCATTAGGAAGAAAATGGGATCTGCAGGGCCGGGTTGTTCGAAGCAAGGTTAGCGCTAACCCGGGTTAAATAACATGACAAACTATAGGTTTCAATGGGACTTAACCAGCGGTTAGCGCTAACCGTGCTTCAAGCAACCCGGCCCAAGGTCTTTTACTTACCATCACCAAGTTTCCATGAGGTTTTCCTCATCTTCGTACTCCTACATCTTACGGTCTGTTACATGTCCTGTTTGAAACAGAACGCCAAATCAATAGAGATGTAGAAGAAACAAACAAACAAACGACAACAGCAACAACAAAAATTGTGGTGGACAAGAGCAGCACAAATGAACACTGCGTGAAATTTTGTACATATAACATATATTTTACGTGACATAAATCCTTAATTTAGAGGAATCACAAGCAAGTCTGAGTACTCTATCACGGAAGCCAAACACGCTGTGGATTTATGGCGACTCAGTTGGAGATTTCTTCTACAAGTCCATAATCAGACAGTCTCTCTGTAAAAAGATATTTCAAAGATGCAACAGCACTTATAATTGGGTTTACGCAATTCCGGATAGAAACTTGACAAGAGCAAGACTACAGAACGACGACAACGACTTCAGCGCCCAAAGAGTGCTGATGGAAATATTTCAAGTTACTTCCCAGCCCTCCATGAAAGAAAACAGCGTGCTGATTCTTAATTTGGGGCTGCATTACGTTCACACCATTAACTTCACCACTTATCAAGATCTCATTCATAAAACCATCCGAATGTTAACAGAAAAGTTTAGCACAAACAAGAAGTCGTGGAGATTCGATGCAAAACTCATTTGGAAGACGACGACTGCAATTAACAAGGAGAAATATGGCGACCCAAGAACTGACGCTAGACATTCAACCAGCATTAGATTTTTAACCTATCAGGTGAGAGGAAATACTGATGCAAAAAAAAAGAAAAAGAAGAAGAAGAAAAAAAAGACGTAATTTGTTTACCCACGGAGCACCAAGGAGCTCATAAGAATTCGTTCAGAAGTGTCCGTACGTTTCAGATCGAACTGGAATTTTTGAGTAGAGGGGAACCAAACCGCACGGAGAACAACCTCTCGAAGCATAGTAGAAAACCAACTATACACTCGACCCACATGTGCCGTCGAGTCCTGGGTCGGGTTGTTCGAAAGAGGGCTGGTGCTAACCCCGATTCGAACAACTCGGCCCTGATGAAGTTACAAAAGATTTGAACGTCAAAACCTGCTGCCTGGCAAAATTCTCTGCTCTGTCTAAAACTGGGGTTACAGTATCACCTTTAACCAGGGCGGATTCAAACCTTAGTTTTTGCTTTTATATCTAGTTATTTATTACATATGGCCTGCTGGCACGAATATTAAAAGAGAAGAGGGCTCAGTCGGGTGTAGATTCAGGATCCGCGTTAACAAAGAACATTTTTTTCTTGTCTTCGTGTTTATTTGAGCATTCATTTTCCTACGTGTCACAGCATACAGTAATTACTTCTTCTTCATATCATTTTTATCGAGTAATGGCCAACTTTGATCCCGTTGAAAATGCTACTTGTTTGGAACAATCAAAGCTAATGCTTGTTTTCGTACATTTGTTTAGTCGGTTCGTGAAAACATCTGTGGAAATTATTCCGACTTTGTCATTACTTTCTGCATAGTCACGTTTTCTTCTACGTCAATGATTTTACCAGGTATCGTATTCGGATGAAGTGGTGTTGTCTTGTCTGCTTTATCGATTCTTTGTTGACATATAGTCATCAACTTTGAAACTTCCTTCCTTTTTCTTGCCGAGTTCCATGATAAAAAGTGATGAAAAAAAGAATCACTTCTCTTTTCTCCTCGGATTTCAAAAGCATCCTATTCAGGCCACATATTTGGTAGTATTTGGCACACGGCCATTTATTTCAAGGCCGGGAATTTTTCCGTCATAAAGCCCCCACATTAAGAACGCAGTGAATGTGATAGAGCACTGAACATTTCTTCTGCTTTTTCCCTTACAGCGTGTGTTGCTGTTTAACGCATACGCCATGCACGCAATGTGTAAGGCAGGGATTGATGTCTTGGACGTATTCCCTCTCAGCGACGCATATCCCGGAGGGACTGGGCTACCAAGGAAGCCCTACGACGCATTACATTTCAAAGCTCATGTATTTCAGCCGGTCGTAAACTTGCTTCAAAGACACTTCGGTGGTATTCCAGTTAGTGAAACATTCTTAAACTAATGAGTGACTGCCTTCTAAAGATATATCGTTCAACTGAAAGGACTTTTGAGCGTCCTACTAAGGAAAAAGTCTTCCGTTAATGCCTTACGGTCTCTGTAAAGGTTTGGCCACGAGATAAGCAGCTGCGCAAAAACTTTTCCTAAGCCTTATCAGCTTTTCTTTTCTCATTTGCTTAAAGCTGCAAACATAACTGTTTTGTCTCATCCTTCCGTGTAGAAATATACGCCCATATATGGGCATTTTGTACTAAATCCACTTCTACTGAGATTATTGTTTATATGCATCGGCCTTGAAAGCTTCATTTCCTATTTATTAGTTCTAATTCGCTAATTACAATTTCCTGGAGACAGTCCGGTGTTGGAACGAGAACCACGCGAAAGCCTAATTTTTGGGACTCGTTCGGCCAAAATTGACCATTTCATTGCATCTGTGTGCACTACTCCCGCCCCTCCCCCGATTAACGAAAACACATTGATAGGTTTCAAGGAATGAATGTCGGGTCGGATACGATCGACGACTCGAAGCGTCAGACAACTCGTATTGTAAAATGTCGAATTAAAGACCCCCCAGAAATAAGCACAAAAATAACAAAACCAGCTAAAACCTGCCTGATATGCTAATTTAAAGCACAGCGGATCAGACAATTGTCTGTTACGGTTAGCCGTTGTTAGCTTATGTTTCAACCTTGTTTTTAATGCCAAACCAGATCGATTTTGAAACGCTGACGATAGTTGATGGGGGGAAGCAGGGAAGATCGGTGACCTCCTCCCATTCTTGTATCCCCCTCGTGGCTTGCATTGCGAACGAAGATTTGGGATGAATTTGCTCGTCTGGTGTAGCTCGTTGGTGGCTCCTTCAGGCAAGTTTTACCACAATGGCTGCAGGGAACTGAGGTGTTTGCTTAAGCACCTATGAAAACAAATGGCAAACCTACCCAACCAATAAAGATTGTCATATCTATAAGAATAGAAACACTGTTGTTGAGGCTTGTTTCTGTAATCTAACACTGCAAAATTAATGAGGGGCAGTATGCAGTCATGCTTCACGTTTAACTTGACCTCTCTGTGTCGGCCAGAATTCATCTAATCCAAAGCTGCCGCCGTAGGGTCAAAGTACACGGCGCATTGTGTGCCTGGGAATTTTGAGCGATTTCTAGAATGTTTTCAAAGCGAAAACGGTACACAAACAAAAAAAAAACAAAAACAAAGAAAGATCGGCAAAGAAAACAAAATAGAGTATTGAAGTAATTTGCATATGCTGGTGTATACAACTGTGCGATCAACCTAAAGTGCACTGGAATTCTTTTCCTCAACTGTCCCTTTTTGACAAAAATCCAGGCATTGTTCTTTAGATTTACTGAAAAGAGACCGAGACCTGGCGAAAAGAGTGAAATCAGTCGTCCCATCATCAAGGGGAATAAATTAGATGATTCGAGTGCTTAAAATGCTGTTCAGTTTACGTATTTTTACGTCGTTTTATATTTACAATTAATTTCGACAAGTATAATAAACAGGAAAAAAAAAACGCCAAAACTGTCAAAACAAATCATAGGGCCGGGGTATACGCAATTAACACACCATGACAGGCAGGGCAAAGAGCTTGAATCATTCAAATTTATAATTATCTTTCCAATTAACTTCCATGTACTTTGTAAAATGCCTATAGGCTTGAGCCACGCTAAATTGAAATCTAAATGTCGGAATTTCGGTTACGTGACTGCGTATGTCAACCAGTCTGTGTCAAGAGCGATGACTTGCAAATTCGCCGGCTTTACAGTCGCCCGAGGCACCCGGCAAAATAACTTCCACTTGTTCGTGTTACTTGTTCGTGTTACTAGCCACTGCCTCCTTAAGTCCCATAAACCTATTAAATGCGGTGTTAACTTGCGTTGTTTGGAAAACAAACCACTTCAGGGATAACAATAAAGAGGATTAGTTTTGGCGCAGAAAAATTCAAGGTGACTGTGCATTCCTTGAAAAGCCAGCATAGCTGTCGTGCCAACCGTGACACCGACGTACTCACACCAATTGACTCAGTTCACAGATCAAATATGCCTCTGAGGAGAATAGCTCTATCTCAGTCGCACGAAGCATACGAGAAAGCTTTCAAGTCCTTTCTGGACAACTCTACAGCCAGACAATCAATCGTCAAGTGCGTACAAGATGGAACAAGGCTCGCACTCGAGCAAATTGTGCCTTTGGACGTAAACAAACCATTTAGTGTTTTAGGAGTTGGCAGCGGCAAGGGTGAAATGGACCTTCTCATAATGCAATTCATTGCCAACCAGCTTAAGGCCAGCGGAACTGATATAAAGCCTGCGATTCATAGCTTGGTGGTTGAGCCGAGTTCCTTTCTCTTGGACAAATTCAAAGCATCTGCCGCACGCCTGCCAAGCTCACTGACAGACTTGGCTCGAATGTCGTTCGAATGGCATCCGACGACTTTTCAGGAATACAAGAGAAAGTGCGACTCCCAAGACAAGAGGACATGGCCCAGCCTTGATTTCATTCACTTCATTCACAGCATTTACTACATGAACGCGACGGACACTCTTTGCACATGTTATGAAGAGCAATTGGGGGAGAGGGGCGCCATATTGTGTCTTGTTCAAGTCGAGAATTCATACTTCGACAAGGTACAAGAGAGGTTTAAGGGCAGACTGACTTTCGGAACGGAAGACATGGTGATCTACACTGAAAAGGGCCTTGCCAAGATAGCTGCAGAGAAAGGCTGGAAGTATGACGTCATCAAACAAGACTACTTCATAGATGTGAGCCTTTGCCTCGGACAGCCTTCGGAACAAGGTGACCTGTTATTTGATTTCCTGACACACCAGAAAGACTTCCGAGCAAACGCCGATAAGGAATTGATTGACGAAGTCATTGATTTCTTTAGAGAATTCACTGTCCCAGATGAAACCAAAAGACAATTGCTGAAAGCAGAAATGGCAGCTGTGGTAATCGTAAAGTAAAATTGCAGACAGGAAACGCTACCAACGAGTCTCAAGGAGGTTTCCGTAAACAGTGCCTGTTTTGATTTCGTATTATTTTTATCGGACAATACTGAATTTAGGAATCGTGCCGTTGTTTGTTTTATTTAACTTCGATATTTCAAGCTTTTCATTAGGGTCAAACACCCATTATTAAGGATGCAAAACTTGCTATTTGTAAGAGACTAAGGGAGCGATAACTGATATAATTGTGTTGACTATTAACCTTGTGACCCTAAAACGAATTCTGTTGACAGGAGTTAACCATCTTCCTTACATACTCGAGGCAGTTATGCGGTGCACAGCAGTCATGCAATCGGAATATCGTATGGAGGTGTGGCAATAGCTTCCAAGTAAAGCCATAACATGCCTCAGCATGTCCGTATCTGTGATGACCTATCGTATTTGTTTTCCCTGTTATTTCCATGAGATGGCTTGGTTGGCTGGGCATGTAGTCAGACTACCATCGTTTAGGCCAGCCATCCAGGCCCTTTACTGGGGCCCTCAAAGGCAGAGGGAGAAAGGACAATCCAAGGTGAACTGGCGGCAGACGGTGGACAGGGGCTTGCACCCGATGAGAAAATGCTGAAACGAAGCATTGAAATTAGCTGCAGACCCTGATCGCAGACTCTGATCGCTGGAGTGTTTTGGCTGCCTCATATGTACCCAGACACGGAATCTCCTAAGCTCCTCATCGGGTGCAAGCCCCTGTCCACCGTCTGCCGCCAGTTCACCTTGGATTGTCCTCTCTTCCTCTGCCTTTGAGGGCCCCAGTAAAGGGCCTGGACGGCTGGCCTAAACGACCATTTATATGATAGGACTTTTGTGATTAAATAAAGATTTCTACTCTACTCTACTCTACTTTACACTACTCTAGGGGGCTATCTACGACACGTTCGAAGACCGTCAGAATTCATTAAGTTCCCGGGGGTGGTGAATTTGACATCCAAAAGGTGCCCGGGTAGCCTGATTCTCAGACGGTCCAGGTCGCTCGCGGCCACGAGCGACCTGGACCGTCTGAGAATCAGGCTAGTCCCCGGGGGGTGGCGAATTTGCCTCTCCCTTTCATGCATATGAACTAAAATTCAAATCTAAAATGTTAGAAATGCTTTGCGAAAAAGCAAAGTCTTAAGGCCAGATTTAAAAGTCTCAATATTACTTGATTCCTTGAGGTAGAGCGGGAGAGTGTTCAACAGCTTTGGAGCAGCGGTATTAAAATGCTCTGTCGCCATAGCTTGCAAGTCTGTTTTTTGGGATGACGAAATTGTTAGCGAAACCAGAGCGTAGAGTGCGGGATGGTATGTAGCGATGCAGAAGCTCAGTAATGTAGTCTGGGGCAATACCATTAATCACTTTGTATGTCATAAGCAAGATTTTAAATGCAATTCTCTCTTCTGTTGGAAGCCAATGGAGCTGATTTCTTCGTTCCTGTGATAACTCGTGCTGCCGTGTTTTGAAGACGCTATAGTTTTTGAATTTGTTGTGATGGAAGGCCATATAGAAAAGCATTGCAGTAGTCGACCTTCGATGAAATAAATGCATGAACTAAACGCCCACAGGCAAGATTAGAAAGATTTTTTTGATCCTACCAATGTTCCCAAGGGACAGATAGGCTGACTGGCATACTGCATTTATATGGGCCTTAAAAGTTAGATGGGAATCGAGCGTATGCAAGATCTCTAACCTCTGAAACAGCCCTCATTCCAAAGTCATCAGTCATCACAGATGGTATGCAGGTGGAATGAGAAAATCGAACTTGTTTTGTTTCATCCATTCCATAACGTCTTGTACACAAACTTGGAGCACCACACCAAACCATACCAAAGTTGGTTGGTCTTGAAAGATATGTATAGTTGAGAGTCGCCTTCCTAAAACATCACATTTAAGGAGTGTCGAGTGATGACATCTTCAAGCGGCGATAGGTACAGAGAAAAAAATTACTACAGGAAAGTTTGAAATCGAGCGGAAGAGCCCTCTGCAGGTCCCTGTTCATATGATATCTTTGCGATCCCCCCC
>BLFK01000843.1:1078665-1123871 GCA_014634185.1 Astreopora myriophthalma | reverse complement strand
CCCCCCCCCCCCGCCCCGTTTCAATTTTTGTTTCGAGCAATCAGAGGGTGCGTTGCATAAAGACGTTCGATTTTCTTTACTATCGTAGTATTTAGACCATGTGATATTGGCTTTCGAGCGAGTGAGTGCATCGCCGCATGTTTTGATTTTGTTTTTCGTAAGATTAGAGCCATTGCCTTGTTATGATTACTTGTACAAACTAATCCCTGCAGCTTGGATAACAAGAAAAGACCACAGGCTTACAATTTTGCTTCCAATGTACTGCATACAAACATGATTTTCGACTAAAACAGTCTTAGCACCTATCGACATGCAATGTCGTCGCGCGCATCCCTCTTAACAACTTGAAAGTGTATTCCCAAATGTTTAATACAGAACAATTAAAAAACAAACAAACGAAAATCAAAGGTGCCAAATAAACGAGTTGCTCGAACAGTTAAGAGCGAAAGAAGAGTTCAAACGCTACCACTATGGAATGACGCTTACGTCTTGCGTCAGTGCACCATACACTGAAAATTGCTGTCGCCGTTCGAAAATAAAGGCAGACATGTGGTTAAGGTTAGGAAAGTATTTTGTTACCCGCCAAAAAGAGTTTGGTGCTTGCATCTCCCAGAGTGGAAATAAGGACCAATTAGCCACGAACAACCCAGAGCTCTAAAGTAACAAAGGATGAATTGGGTTTAAGAAGGCTTAGTATACACGCAAAAACCATAACTGTGGCATACAATAACCTCAGTAGTCTAGTTTCATTTTCTCTTATTAACGGGCTGCTTTTCAATAACGTCGAAGCCCACAAGACACTGAAGAGAAAGCGGCAAATCACGTGGCCTTATCAAAATCCTTTCATTAGCTGAGGCTTAAAACACCTGCGACTTCAACAGCTGTTGACACAGTCAAGAATACTGAATGGTACGTCATTATTAAGGAGTGGAGTTATTACATTCTACCAGAAAGATCTGAATGGTACCTAAACCCTTGTATAAGAACCTGCACGAAACACAGTTCACCGGTCCAAAAATTCGGTTCTATGCAGCTGTAAAACGGATTTTAACTCCAAGGTCAGTTTTTTTTTCTCCTTTTACATAAAAAGTTGGACAAACCAATAAACGAACAAATCGTATTGCAAACTGACTTGAATTATACTCTGTTGCTTTTCACTTTTAACGTTTCAAGCATATTCTAACGTCAGCCCTAAGCCTGATCTGGCGAAGTAGCGTGGCCGAGTGGTTAGGGCGGCAGACCTATAATTTGGAGGTCCCTGGTTCAATTCTTGCTTCTGCGACTTGCTGAGTTGTAATTGGTAGTCAATCCCTGGTTGAAGTCTTCATATGTGCTTGTAAATAGCCCACTGCTCTGCCTCCCACCAGTTCTGTTAAGTCCATTTGTATAATTTGTTTCATTGGCCCTTGCTGAAAAACCCTTAAGGGGAGTGGTTAATTAAGTATTTCTTTCTTTTTATTATTTCTTTAAGCTTTATCATGAGGGTGGACTTACAGAACAACGCTTGGTTAAATTGAATTAAGAAGGTTCTTTTTTAACACTGTCAATCAATCTACAAAAACACTTATCCTTGGTACTTTACTTGCACAGCACATGCTTGAACAAAGGAGTAATGGTCACAAGAAGGCATCAAAAATATTATATATCATTAATAAATAATATGTTTTAAAAGAAATATTTTGAAAACAACTCAAAAATAAAAAATAAAAAAATAAAAAGCCCACAAGAAGAAAAATAAAAAAGCCCCTGTTTGCACTGATAATTCAAACAAACCATTCGAAATTTAGGGGCTTGGATGCGTTAACCTGTGACAATTGCTCAGTAAGTGGAAAGTGTATTGTTTATTGAGGACTATACATTATTACTAATGGCCCCTTAGTTTCCATAGTGGTCCTTCTAATGCTGTATGCATGGTTAAGAACCCTGAACGGCATGGGAAACCAGTTAGCTATCTACAGGACGTGGATGAAGAGAACTCGGGACTGCTGAAGACAATCAGTTCCAGGTAGTGAGTGGTCAGCCGAGCGCGATTTGAACCCTAGGCAACCGCAAGCATTGAAATCCGGTGCAAAACCGCCGCCGTACCTAAACTGTGATAAACTGAAAGATCTCATTTTAAGATCACCTTTAACTAAATAGAAATGTCGGAAAAGAGGTTTGTATTATTTATTAGCACCCACTGAAGACTGATAATGACAATGGTTTTGTTAAACTGGACAAGAGGATGGTGCGTTAGGTAAGTTTGCCCAACGAACGAAACTTAATTATACTCCTTTGGGTTGAGAATAACCGGTACTTTAAACAGTGCAAGAAGAAAAGGGAAGAATGCAAAAAGGGAGAACAATAAATGAAAACCCTAGTTACCTGGATTACGCCACAAGACTGCATAAAGAAACAAAGAAGTATCCAAAGCCATAACAGCTGGTAAATTGAAAGACCCTTTGCTGGACTTCTTAATTACAGACTTGGTAAATCTAGCTGTTATGAGGTACATTATATACAATATAAAACATCAAGGAAGATACTGAGGAGGTGGTTGTTTCGCTGATATTAGGTATTAGAGAAGGAAACTAAAATATCAAAGGACAAATACCGTGTAGTTCACAGCAGTGAATGAATCAGTAAACAGTTTTCTTGGCTTATGGTTAAAACGTGACTAGAGCTCCTACAGGAAGACGAGCACAATTACTGAACACGTTGCCAGCACTGACGATTACCAAGACTAAAATAACAACAGGCGGCGCTTACTGAAATAAAACGGTGTTGATATTGAAATTGCTGTTTTTGTGAAACCATCGTTTAGACTTAGAGAAAAAACCCAACCAACGCATGACGTGATAGGCATACTAATTCAGTTTAAAGTTTATCATCTTTATCAATATTTAACTAGAGAAGCACCCCCAATCAATTGTGATCACTATTGTACTTCGTCATTCCTGAAAAGAGTTAAAAACGCAGTAAAGAGAGGGCAAGAAAGCAACCAAATAACCGGCAGTAAACCTGAATGGTTTATCAGTGTACTGGCTTTGGCACCTTTTCCGCGACTGCACAATCTAGAAAACGTCATTAAAATACGCTCATTAAATAAAGGCATGCAATCACAGTCAAGCATGTCTTACTGGCTATAACGTAATCATCCCAATGTATGAAGTGGCTGCTTCAGTCAAAGCAAGGAAACAGCGAAAACCTCTGCGAGAATTGAAAGAGTGCGACATCCTCTTCTCCATACTGCCAAGTGCATTCAGTGCATCAAAGACGGTCGTGCTTTAGGGAGTCGTCAAAGGTTGGCGTGGAATAAAATCGGCAAAACGCTGCAGTATTGTTGGCCGCTCTATTCAGTTACACAGAACGTTTACAAAAACAATTCAGAGAGAATTTCAATTTTTAAATAGCAAAATCTGAAGCCCCATAATGGTAAGAAATGTATTTCTGGTCACAGTCCATGCAATTGTCAAAACCTAGCTTTAAGGGGAAGCATGCCTCCAAACCCGCTAAAATACGTGGGTATGGGCTTCTCAAGCGCCCGGACTGATAAAAGACGGCCCGCCTACAACGCAGTTTGATTTCTGTGGGCGCAACTCAGCGTGCAAAAGGCGTGCTGCGAACGTGTTTAGATTTTCACAAGGCTGGCCAAACAGTTCTTATACCGGAATTGTAGAGTAAAACGTCTCAGTTTTTCACGTTCAATTTCCTGTCTAAAAACGTTTTGTTCTCGACGCGTACCCCTTGCCAAAATTGTTAATTTCTTTGAAAATCTGCGTAAATAAGCATTATGGAGAGGGCTCCAGTGTTCTTTGAGTAAAAATTCACGCACGGTGTCGCTTTACAAGCCTGGTACAAAAGCTCCACAAATGCCGGCTGTATCCAAAACACTGGGAATCCGTTAAGCGATAGCTCCACCCTTAGGCGAAATCTAACAACCATAACTATCACATATGACATGTTACGCAGTGTTCTCATAAAAGTTTTGCCGTGAATCGCGAGCGCCCTGTTTGTCTTGTTACATCACTACCCCTGTTGGCGTATCCACAGAAAAAAGTTCACCTGCTGTTGTTGTGAAAGCGAGGAATTTCATTTTTACAAGCACTTGAAACCTGTGGCGTTAAGAATACTCATCGCCCTAGCAAAAAAAATAAATTCACTTCACTCATACAACATTTTGTTTTGCTTCTTGGTCTGAAAACTTGCAGTGCATACAGCATACACTGCGCTTTCCGCATTGTTAATCACATTATTCTCACCCTTTTTTCGGTCAGGATTAATTGCTGACGCCAAGAAAGTCACTCGTTTGTCAGGAGAAACTTTGAAAACTTTTTCTTAAGTCGAAAACACTTATTGACAAGAAGAAATTTACGGAGAACTTCCGAACTCAAAACCTGATATAGTAGCTCTGAAATAAAATGTATTTTGACCTTGCATTATGAGTCGAGATGCTTCCTATAGCGTAGAGAGTGGAGGCTTTTCTATAGGACACTTCTAAACTGAATCAACTGTTCTAGGGGTGCCGGAAATTACATCAAATTACAGCAACAACGCGGAGGGAGCCTAATAGCACGCAGAGAAACTCTTGCAGTGCCTAGCAGTGAGCCATTGTGAGTTGTACCCGACACACTGGGAGCAAGCTAGCTGTATACATGGCACACACCCCGCAGAGAGATCTCACAAACAGTGCAAACACAAACATTGTTAAAATCCGAATGTTTGAAGGAAACAGAGACGAAAATATTGAAAAGCATTGATAATGTTGTTAAGTACTTCGCGAGAGAGTTTCGTGCTGGTAAAGAAGACTATTGTCGCCGACTTTTCACGTTCCGTGATTTCACGAATCTCATCGATTCAGCGGGAAACCGAGTTTTTGTATTAAGGATGCATATTTTCAGAAAATGAAATAAAAAACAATAAATACTTCTACGTTTAAAAACTTGTTGTCAACGAGGGCAATGGCAAAGAGCCTCGTTATACGTAGTTTTGAGCAGTATAATCAAATGAAATCTCTTTCGTAAGTAATTTAACAGCCTATCAAAAAAACAACCACTGTGTTACTATGCCTTGTTATATTTTGCCGAAGGGAAAAGCGGTCTGCTGAAACATTAGTTTTGTGTTTCCGCACAATAAATGAAATTGGCTTTTATTACGGATAAACAACAAACGTACTGTAGTAATACAAGCACAAAGGCAATGTTCGATATTGCAACGCTTAACCGACAACTATATAACGTCAGAAAAGCACATGATTTTCAGACCTCATATGATCTATATCCGCATAAAGTTACAGGCTCTTCATTTGGGCGATTCAGAGACGGTTTTTTTGTTCGATTCTACTTTCGAGTGCCGCGCGGTTAAGCTTTTGACCACGCACCATGCATTCGAAAGCAGTATCGAACCAAAAAACGTCTCTCAATTGCCCAAATGAAGAGCCTGTGCGCAGGCTAAAAGTTGGCAAAATCAAACGTCAAACTACTATGATAAGACATAAAACGCAACCGCGTCTTCAACAGCTGCATTTTTCCCTGCAATGCACTGATTAAAACATCCAGTGCCTCATCGACGACTTTTTAACTTGAAACCAGTTACCAAAATGTTTATTTCAAGTCAACTGGTTGAACGAAAATGATCTATTTGTTTAGTCTCCGATCATTCGCAGCTAATCGCTTACTGTAAGCAAGTTGATTGATCGGGTGGTGTCATCCTTAAAAGTTACGTCACCCTGATGGCTTAGCTTAAATCTCGCGCTGGACTTACTCCTCAGTGACCTGGCTATTTATATAAAAACATCAACACAAAACATAAGGCAGGCTACACGATAGGGGACGCCACTGGAAACGATTAATTAGCAAAATTGCTCTGTGGTAGGGCTAAAGCTAGTCGTAAATAGGCCACCCCAATGTTACACAACACATGATAAAGGGATCCACAAACAAAAGCCACCCTAGAGTGCCTGAACAATTCATGGCCAACCTTACAATGAACTCTGCGTTCCCAGTCAACACTACAGGGTACCAACCATTATTTTGTTTGTTATAACCATTGATTTGAGTGTAAAAGCGCTGTTAGGTAAAATTACCATATGAATGCGCTCATATCGCAGCTCATATGTTTTCAAGACCGAGCTATTGTCCGAGTACGCCCAAAGAACTAACTCCTTAACGCCATATAGACACAAGCTCCCACCAGTCTTAATTTCACAACTTGCAATTCTTTGTATAAAACGTTCTACAAACTGGAGAGTGACCAGTACAGCTGGTACAAAATTAAACGCCGTATGGTTTCAGCCTTGCATGTCTCACGCGTGGAGAGGGGACTATTTTGAGTAATCGTCAAACGAAAGAGTTCATACATACATTACAACCGAAGGTGTTAATTACACCCTCGCAAATCTTTACTGAGTGCACTCTGCTAATTGCTTGAAGCAATTAACGATCCCTCTAGAATTAGAGGCCAGAGAAAATAAACTGACCACTGAATGCAACTTGACTAGCTCAATCCGTTTTAGATCGCCATCGTGTCTAAAGGAGTTTTATACTTATACTTTTTTATAGTTTTGGCAAGTGCTGGAAAATAGTGATAAATTACACCACAAAACTGCTTTAACGTTTACATGTACTAATTGGTTCCGACGTTAAGGGCTTTATTAAGTCAACATGACCTCAATAGGCAAACACAAAGCTCATCAGTGTTGCTTGTTTAGCAATTTCTTTAAACACACAAACATCCATACCAACATTCGCAATGCATAAACTAACAGTGCACTTGATGAAGAACTCTTCCCGATCGGCAACAAGCTCACATTTCAACCCCCCCCCCCAAAAAAAAAAATACTCTGACGCTCAATATTGACGTAGTGATTGCATAAAACTCAAAATAAGACATAAATATTTTTATTTATTTGTTATTTGATTGCATTCATGGGACAAGGTGTCAAAATACGCACTAAAATTGCGAACGTTTGCACCATTCAAGTTTTGGCTCTTCTCTTTTCTACCAGCATGTACTTTTTATTTCTAAAAATAATTGTTGCATGGTTAGATCGCCAGGAGAGAAGATGAAATTAGTGACTTACAAATACAAATGCATGATTACCTCCCTTCCAGGCAGTTAATTTAAAATCTCGCTGCTGCTTCCAGCAACAATAAAACATGCCCTCGCTTAATTCAGTTAAATATTAATTCACATCTCAGTTATGTATCCACAGTTCATTTTCAATCAGATAGAAAAGGTGTACACGAAACTGACGCAGACGAATTTTCTTTTATGAAAGAAAGGCTTTTCATGGAAGAAGAGTTAAAGGGGATTCTTGGCACCGCACTAAAGGCGGATTGAAAAATGGAGTCACTGTTAACAAAATGTCGATCAGAGAAAAATGGAGACGAAGAAATCGTCGTCGGCCATTGAGAATTGTCTAATGAGGAATGCGAGTGATTGAAAGGAGGAAAAAGCGGGCTGGTTTGCGAATAAGAAGGCTGCAGAAGTCCGAATCCATGACAATGGCCTGGGAGTGTCAGTTCTGGTGATGACGGGACGAGACACCTCGTGCCGCTGGGAGAAGGGGGTCGTAAAACTGACGTAGCATGAGGGAGCGAAGACACGGCACAGTTCATGCTACAATTCATTGCCAGTAAGTTGTGTCTTCGCAACTGCGGTGATGATAAAGACGCTGAGAAAAACGATGGTGGGTGCGGCCAAAAACCGGGGCAAAAGCCACGGGAAGGATCGAGTGAATAACCAGGGATGGGTGATATTCTCTGCTGGCGCTTGAGAGCTACTCGGCTTCTTGAAGAAGGCGGATTCCGTCTTTTTAATTTTCCCGTTGTTCCACCTATTACAACATCGTCCGCACTGGGATCAAGCATCCAGTAATTTCCTTTTCCAGGGTCGTCGTAATGCCGCGGAATCTTGACAAAGCACTTGTTCAAGGAAAGATTGTGCCTTATGGAGTTTTGCCAGCCTTGCTTGTTGTTTCGGTAGTAAGGAAAATTCTGCAAGAAAGAAAGAATTGATTAGCTTAGATACGACACCGTGGATGATATGAAATTCCGATATATAATGATCAAACTAAAACTTTACATGCAAGGTCCACTACACTAACACACTCGTTGGTCATTCGCAAGAAGATGACACTGAAATTCACATAAGGGTCACGTTTTGTCAGGTACCATTATCACCTTATCGTAACCACTGATGAGATGTAATTTAATGGCATACCCTCAGCGATGAATTGCTAAAGCTTTGATACCTTTCTATACTGGTAAATCACCACCCAAATACATGCAGCATGCAACAATCGATTAAATTGACCATACTGACCTTCATAATGAAATCATAGATGCCACTTAAAGTCAAGCGTTTCTCCGGTGATCCTCGAATGGCCATCATTATAAGAGCATTGTAGGAAAATGGTGGCTTCTCGTCGTTTTTGTCATCATCACTTTTGCCTTGACTCTTACGCTCTTCTTTCGATAGAGCCCTTTCCTTCTTCTCTTCCTCTTCAGGTAGAGGACTCTTCGCTGAACCCCCATCTTGCTGGGAAATAACATCCTTGATCTCCGCGGAATTAAGCGATTCCTTGAAATTCAGTTCTTGGCAATCACGGTCTTCACTGATCCCTTTCATCGTAATTAAGTTTGTCATTAAACGTACCAAGCTCCGTCCTTGAAAGTCTTCCAACCAGTGGCTCGATTACTGGCAAGGCTACAGCGGTCGGCTAGCGCTCTTAACACAGGTAGATGGGCTGAGTAAGTGAGTGAGTGTCAAATTAGCGCTCCTTGTAATGTGTTGTTGTATTCAAGATACGCTGTTAACCAAGCACAGTAATTGATACGGTGGTGTACCATTTTTCTTTACGAGCCAATCACATTCCCCGGCTGCTAACAAAGTGCTGCCAAATAAAAGGGCCCTCGAGGTTGCCAGCGCGGCCAGGTATTGTTCCTAGTGTTTGGGTTAATAATCCGTGTTGCATTGTTGATTTCAATGAGGTGCTAAACTCGGAACCAATAACTAGCACCCAAGCCTGGTTTTAGCTCCACCTTTTTCACGGAACTACACGCGGGGGACACCATTAAACAATGTACTCAAAACTCAGGTAACCCATACTATCTTCAAAGGAACTTATAATTCGCGATTGGTAAGGAGTTAGCTTTTTGTTCTTTTATTGAATGCCTAAACGCCAACGTTCTCTACCTATATATTTCCTGTCTCCCTGTTGGCGGTGATCGGAATAACTGTATCGAAGCGGATGCGTCTCAAAGCAAACGGCAAGATAAAACCGAGTTTTTTAACGTTTGATCACGATATCACAATTCTGGAGGTTTGACAAGTTGTCAGTCCCTTGGATAGAGTGTGTTCGAGGAATAATAAGCGTTAATGGTGCTTGCAAAAACAAACACTAAATGAGCTTAACTACGTATATCTTTACGGCCTTAAAATTTGACAAGCCAGTAGGTATGACAGAAGTCAGCGTGTCAACAATTTTTACAAGTCATATAATTGAGCTCCTCAGTGGTGACAAAATGAATGTCTCGAACCGAAACAGCGTTCAGCTCTTTAAAGCGCCGTTGTTACGTTAACGAACAAACAAAACAGATGTAAGTGAACAAAAACTTGATGCAGTTAGCGCGACAGTTTGAGTTAACAAGATTTCTAACAGCCGGGGAGCGAAATGGCCATTGCAAAGAATTCAATAAAGCACCGACTAATAACATTATCAGCAAGAACCGTCAACCGAGCTTTGTATTGAAATAGCAAAGATTCATGCCACGAATAGCGTGATACAATGGTGTGCTTCCTTTGTCCACCAGCTCATTGTTCGGGTAAATAAACCGGCTCCATGTGTTCAGCGAAATGGTCAGTTCTTTTGCGCTCGAAAGAATTCCTACTGGGATAGCGGCACTGCTAATCGGGAGGCTACACGGGAATCTGTGAGCTCCACGATTGCTGAGCGTGGGAAAAACTCAGAAACACTGAAACTAAATGAATTCTTCCCGTCCTTGAAGACTGCATTTCAAGAGGCGGCGAAGCCCATTGTTAAGGGAGCTGAATTTGCATGCGGATGTTCCGGGTTCAAATCCCGCTCGTACCCGCACCAACGGGACTTGTCTTCGGTGGTCCTGCACTCAACTCAGTCCACAACGTTTTGTAAATAGCCAATTGGTTGCCTCTGAATTGTTACTTTCTATACACGGCCCCATAAGGCTGAAGTTTTAAATGTCGCTGTGTATAACTTTATCGAATAAAGGTTCTTTAGTTTACTTTCTTTTAAGAAACAACCAAAGAGTGCTGGCTGCTACTTCTGTCGTACAAGGAAGTTCGCAGAAAAGTGAGAACATAAACTGAACCGAACTTTCCTTTGATGTTGACAAGTTTTGACTGACGAAACGAAAACCGATTTACGAAAATAAGTGCTATCAAGAAAATTCTTTTAGAGAACGACTTCCAAGCTTCAAGAAGCTTCCTAAGTGAAAATTGACATATTATTTTAGTCTTCATTGTTCCTAGAAACCTCATCCAGAGAAAAGAAAGCAACTAATTTTTTATTATTATCGATTGACCCGTCATTTTAAATAAAATTTAACAGGATTTAACGTTCGTGTATAGACAATAGACTATAAACAGTTTATGTTAAATTTAAGATTTAGCGGATTAGCAGATAGCACAGGAAACCGTTGTTTTCCGCTTTTGCGAAGTCAAGCAGTTTGCAAGCACCCGTCCTTTAAGCAGTGGCGGTTTTCAATGACAGGAAATGTTAGGAGAGACTTCACTAAAGCTGAGGTGTTGTTGAACCTGTCTTGCTCCGCTTTGGTTGTTACGGAATTGCTTTGGCAGCGATCAGCTGCAAAAAATGCCGCCCATTCGACCAACGCTCTGATTGTTACCTAATTCACTGCCGAGACTTGTAAACACTGTCTCTTGTTGCCAAAACAAGAAACCCGCGGCTGGGACACCAAAAGAATCTCCACTTAATAGAGAAAGAGAAAAATAAAGGTGGATTAAGAATACAAAGGATGAGACCCCCACTTCCCACAGCTTGCGGCAAAAGATGATTGCAAGTGTAACATTAACTAACACAGTAGGAGCTGGTGAACGCAGCCCAGCGTGCTGAGATTAGCAGCTGTTGACTCGCCTAAAGATACTACATATTTCATCAACTGTTTAGCGCAGTCACGAACACTTAACTTGGCTTTATGACGACGCTGGTTGCAGACTTTCTTGATGCAAGTTTCTTGGAAGAGTTTGAACTGTTTACTGGAACAAAAACTGCGTTGACAATTCAACGATTTCTAACAGAAATGACCGACATAAGATTGTTCACAAAGCGTTGTTGATGATATAGTTTTGCATGGTTGTCAGCATGAAAATCAACATATATGAATGCTAATAATTGAATAGAGTACTAAGATAGTTCGTCAAGGTTAAAAGGATAATCTTTGATCAAAGATTCGGAGATACATGTATTGACGGTTTTATTGCCAACTAGTGAGATAATTCAATCATAAGTACACCAAAAACAGTTGCTGTAAAAAGCTGAACACATATCCTATGAGGTGGGGCGTTTAAATCTTTTTAGATCAGATCCTTTCGGTGCAAAATGTGTTGGATCAGTTTAGTTTTAGAATGTAAAGAGCCGTTTAAGCTCTATGGCTCCCAGCCTTAGTGGATCCCCTGTTGGAAAGACAGATTTTGCAATAAGGCCCACACTTTCTATCAGCTGAGACCCACTCCTTTGTAAGTCAAATTTTGTAAAAAGCCCCCCGTCTATTAAGCCCCCACCTCCCTGCAAGTTGGATTTGAACGAAAAACGAGAGCCACGTTACTGAAAAACCGAAAATCACCGCTGGCTGCAGATTTACGTTTTTAGCACTCATACGGATTAAGAACATATTTCCCGTTTCAATTTCTAACTACTTTTATTTAACTTCCGTTTACAACAAAGCATTGCGTAACGTAGTTTCAATACTTTTGTGTTCGACGTACTATTTCCAAGACGAGAGTCAGTGTTTCATCGGGGTATCCAAACGCCGAGAAACAAATGAAAGCACGAGGCTGTAGGCCGAGGGCTTTTATTGCAGCGAGGTGTTTGGATATCTTGATGAAACACGAACTGGAGTTTTGGAAATAACTTCTCACTCTTAAACAAATAATAAACAAAGACTGCACGTACCGAGCACCGGTGACGTAAAACAAAAGGAACAAAAGACAGAAAACAAAAGAACTCCAAATAAAGACTAATCCCAAGTGAACCAAAATACAATGCTTTCTGGTACATGCAGAAAGAGCCCAGGATGTATACCGCAACAAAGTCGTTTGAGAGACTTCGGCAGCGGGAAAGTGTGGAGGATGAGAATAAAAGTGTTGATAATGCAGTGCCGACATCAACAGCTTATAAAACCAAATGGTCGTTTAAGTTGTTCGAGGAATGGAAACAGAATCGATTAGTAAAGTCCTGTACTTTGGAATCCGGCGGCCTTGTTACCACGAAAGACTTTAAGAAAGAAGTACAAACATTGGACACGGCCATTACAGATATGTCTGCATGCAGTCTCAACTACTGGCTGTCAAAGTTCGTACAAGAAATATGCAACTCTTCTGGAGAACGCTATCCTTCCCGTTTGTTGTACTCAATTATTTGCGGACTGAAGCGCCACCATTCTGGGCCGAGTTGTTCGAAACATGCTTAGTGCTAACCCGGGATAAACACCATGACAACCTATAGGCTTTAATCGGACTTAACCCGGGGTTAGCGCCAATCTTGCTTCGAACAACTCGGCCCTGATGTAAATGGAAGGGCTGCATTGAACCCTTTGGGCATGTCCGACCGAAGGTAAGTTATATTTTTATATTTTGGGGGTAAAATTTAGTTCGCATAAATTTTTGTTTTTGTAAAAAATGAAGCATTGTCTGAGTAAGGTTACTTCTGACTAATGAATATTCATTTATTTTGTGCAAGTTGTCAAGTCAATTTGCATATTTTAGTGGTATATACCACTGTCACTGGACAATGGTATACTGTTTTTCGTTGGGTATACAAACACAGTCATGCACGTAATGTGGTGTACATCCGGTTATTGGTAGTTGACGTAATGAATTATTAATGAGTTTGAGAAGTTCAAGAGGTACTTCCACACGAGTGCTTGGTTACCATAGGCAACGATAAGCAACCTCACGTTTTACGCATGCGCCGATCAACTATTTCTTATTTTTACGTACTCGCAAAGTCGGTTGAAATAAGTCCGATCGAACCCCTAACTTTAAAATTTCTGTGAAGCATATTAGCAGGAAATAAACACTTCATGGGCTGTGGTGCCTCCTCGCCCGGAGCAGTCGTAAGTTGAGACAAATATATTTTTTCCAAGAGAAGACGCGACAGCTGGTTCGTGCGAACAAGATAAGACTTTATGTATCTTAATCGATTTTAACACAAACCTGTTTATCGTTAAACTAAACTGTACAATTATTCCAGTTTTAATAATTGTAGCAACATTATTAACGAACTAAAGAAAAAAACTTTTGAAAAGTCGTCAAGTGAAACGTTGACCTAAATATAACAATACTCATCTGATAAAAATACTTGTTAGGCGAAGCTCGGATGAAACAAGACACGCTCCCGTCAGTTATAATTTTCTTGTTGTGGTTTTATTGTCGCAAACGAGTCACATTCACAACCCGAGAGAAACCTGGCTTTAAGCTTACTTGCACCTTCAACCACAAAAAAACATAAGTATCTTTTAATTCTAATTCTGTTACCGTTAATCATTAACCTTTCTTTTTATCACTTTGATCACCAACACCTCGATACTCAAAAACAATTTTCTCACCAACTAAAAAGCCATTCTTAGAGCATGTCTCTCTCAAGTATTAAAACAGGTACACATACTCTGGTTGTTTTGTTCTTTGGTAGGTTAGTACTCAGCAGGCAACTGTAGTCGCTGCACCGCAACAATCCGTAGGTAAGTTGAACCATATGGGCTACAAACAATCATTTATTCCCATTTCACATAGTCTTGCCGATACTGATGAAGTACAATCGTGTACTTTTTCACATATAGTATGAATGTTAACTGCAGAAGAGATATATTTATCAATATTATGGGCCCTGGACAAAACTAATTTATACCTCATTTATAATGTCTGATATTGGTAAAAATCTACAAACCACTGCCAATGACTTTTTCAAAACGCATGCAACTGATTGGCCAGTGTAAACATGTGGTTTGTGATGCATTTTCTTTTGAAATGGTTTACATTTTGACTAGCTTTACTTAGTCTGTGGTTTAAAATCAACTAACGTGACGTGGTCATAACTCAGAGCTGGTACCCACTGCCAAGAAATCCAAGAACTTAGGTTGTTTGTGTTGCTATCTAAAGGGATTCCTGTAAATTTGCTTTACAGTACAATATCCATCACCTTATCCACAACAACAAGTGGTCAACCGGGGGTACCCTCAACAGCGTGGACCACCACCAGGATACTACAACCAGCATGCTTATCCTGGTTCCCCTGTGGGGTATGGAGCCCCTGGCATGGTCCAGCAACCTCAAACAGTAGTTGTTCAGAACAGAGATAATGGCGGAAACTTTCTTGCTGGGGTGGCCACAGGTGCTGTATTATCAAATGCCTTCCATGGACCTCACTACTATGGACATGGACCTCAAATACACATTCACGACCATGATCATTTCCACGATGGTGGAGATCATTATCATGAGCATCATGATGCCAGTGGCGGTTTTGATGGTGGTGGCGGTTTTGATGATGGAGGTGGTTTTGATGATGGAGGGGGGTTCGATGATGGAGGGGGGTTTGATTAGTCCATTGAACTTAACAATGTGATACACTAGTTGCAGATAGAACTGCCATCTGTTCCTAATGACTACAACCAGTGGTAAGCTTTCCTCAAGCTTTATTTAGAGGCCTGCTTTTCTTTTGGAGGAAGCAGCAAAGCCAAGTGATTAAGGCACCAGACTGGAAATTGTGGGGGGTCCTGAGTTCAAGTCCTGTTCTTACTACTACTACCATGTGAATAATGGTCCATCCCCTTGGAATAATAGTTCTGATAAGCCCCTGGTTCAACTCCTCTGCTGTGCTTGTATATAGCAAACTAGTCTGCTTCAAACCAGCTGGGATTCATGAATTAGTTATGTTCACATGCATTACATGTTTTTTTCTTTGTTTGTTTGGTTTGTTTTTGTTTTTTCATTGGCAAGGGGAGAGGTCAGTTATGGTATTTACACAGGTTCATACTCCTAAAAGGTTTTCAAATTCCATGACTTTCCATGACCTTTTCCATGACTTTTTCCAGTTTTCCATAACCGTACGTTGTCACTTTCGAAAAATTGTCAAAATTGTCGTTGTTTTCAAGTATAATTCTGACATAACTCGCCTGTATCTTATTTTGTCCTTGCCTCGACATCTGCTATAATTTTCCATGACCGACAATTAAATTCCATGACTTTCCAGGCCTGGAAATGGAAATACTTAAATTCCATGACTTTCCAGGTTTTCCATGACCCGTACGAACCCTGTTACAGTGCACTTGACTTTCTTAGAGGCTCTTAAAATAATGTAGCATAATTTATCCCCATCATCATAATTTATATTATTATTATTTATTACCTCCCCAGCTCAGAATCCAATGCAAGCAATAAAATTTTCATACGCTTTTCTTGATGAGCCAATGATTTTTTAAACCCTTAAGTTGATAAATAACTTGAACAGTTACATATGTAGACCAATATTCCCTAGAATCTGATTTTAATTTGATGATTGATAGGACTCTGTTTCAACTAGACCCCCTGCACTGAGGTTTTGCATTAGAATTTATTAAAATATATCTTGTTTGACTTTGGTTTTCTGTTCTCATGTTAACTAATTTTCTACTAAAGTTTACTGTGGTTTCATGCTGTTCAGGATGATTCCCCCATCAGGAGGGATTTCTCAACTCTGATTGCTGTGTCCCCATCAGGAAGGGGGGAATAGTGATACTTGCCATTTACAAACGTTTCTTTTGATATTCAAATTTGCCAACCACTGGATGAAAAATTGGCCAACCACTGGTTGGCACATTAATGACAATCGATGACGTAACGATGAACATTGCTACTAAGAAACTTCGACAGGGTCCCTTAAAATGTCCCCTCCCTAATCTGGGACCTCCCCCCAAGGAATCCATGGATTTAATACACGTGTGGTACAATGACATGTTTTATGTGACATGCTCCAGTACTCAGTACATTAAATTATAAGTTCGCAGCTGCAAAGCAACCTGTGCTCTATTTTTTTCGTTTGTTTGTTTTTTGTTTTGTTTTGTTTTTGTTTTTTTCCTTTAGAACAGAATTTAAGACTTTTGACTTCTGAAACGAACGCTTACCTTGGTGCACATGTCCAGGGTTACGTCCTTTGTCACCGAGTTCAGCTGTTGCTCAGCGGGCCATTGTCAACTTGCTTGCTACCATCCAGTTCATTTAGTTTTCTCGCCAGCAAGTTTAATTTAGAATAAACTTGAGGCATATAAAAAAGAAAAAAACTTAGCAATCAGCACCGCCCATCCGCACCAACCAGTAAAATGGCGGGCTGAGCCTGTAGTTTTTCAAGTCAGCAGTGAAATTTGAACCAACATGGCGGCTTGCAAAGAGGCCAAACAGAGAAGGCTAGAAAAAGAGGTCGAGTTAGGTTTTGCTGAAGAAATAGACGACGATGATGCAATCGGTAGACTAAAACTGACAAGCGCATTCTTCCCAAGCAAAATTGGAGGAATCCCAGCGTGGTTGAACCTGCAAGATTTACCAGATTCGAGGCGAATGCTTTGCAAGATCTGTCAAAAACCTATGGCATTTTTGTTGCAAGTCTATGCACCGATGTCGCACTATCAAAGCTTCCATCGCTCCATTTTCTTGTTTTGTTGCAAAGATGGGAAATGCCACGCCAAGAATAGCACAGAATGTTTCCTTGTTTTGAGGAATCAGCTGCAACGCGAGAACAAGTTTTACAACTTTTACCCACCTCCCGATCTTGACGAAATGAGGGAACTCTCCCTCGAATCAGTGCCAGATGAGTTTAAATCGAAGGCTTGGACAGATTTATGTGATGTGTGCGGTTGCAGAGGGGATAAGATGTGTTCGAAATGCCACATGGCTCAATACTGTGGCAAGGAACACCAAGCAATTGATTGGAAGGCAGGACACAAAGGGTTTTGTACACAGTTGCTATGCGCTGAAGAAGGATTTAGCCAAGATCAGTTCCTTGAAGGTGATTGAAGGCTCAGTTTATGTGCTGAGGACTAAGTCATTTGAAGCCCAGTTGACACTAATGCAAAAGCATCACATTCAGTATATTCCAGGGGTTTCAATAGAAGCTGGTTACTGGCGGTATACCACCGCCTACTTTGCCACTCACCGCTGGCGACTTTGTCTTCGTTTTTACTAAAAATCCTATCGTAAACTTGTCAAACTGCTGCCTGCAATGGGCAACCATGGAAGGCTATTTCAAAATTTATTGAAACCCCAGGTATATGGACCAATCACTGTTAAGCCTGAGGTCCCTGGGCATATCTGGGTATTTGATTTCCTTTCCTTTCCTTTGGAATGGATGTATGTCAAAAATATATTAGGATTTACAATTTTCTAATTAGAAAACATGTTTCATTAAAGTCACAAAACTTGTTCATGGAGTTGTGTAGATTCATTGAGAAGATAAAAGAAAATAGGGCTTTGAAATTAAACAAAACATTCCGCTTTATGGGTTATAAAAATCAAAGCAATAACATGATCGCTAAAGAACACATTTAAGAGCAATATGGCCAGGACATTTTAATGTTCCATTCTCTTTTTCAAGCTTAATCTGAAATTTGTTTAACAATATGGAATTTCAGTCACACCTTGTCTAATTAATGACTGAGAACTAACAATTGTTTCCAGCAGTGCTCCTGTGCCACGTAATCTAAACATTCAATACCATACATACGTAGCAATCTATATCTTTGGGGTGGTACATGTATTGCTAACAAAGTGCTATGGTATGTGCATATTTTCACTCCACAGGAAATTCTGTGAAGCAAAAAAGCAAAGTCCTCTTTCCTGAATACCAGCTGGTAACTGAGACAGAACCTGATGACGATGCAAATTATGACAAAAGCGAAGAAGAGAAAACGAATGAATACAAACAGTTTGTGCAAACAAATACAATTCCATCTGCTACAGACAGTGTTGACGAAGAATTGGAATCTCTGGCAAATCTTGGGAAGGAAGCTTTACTTGTCGACAGACAGTTTAGAAAATTCAAGAAGAGAGCTGCAAGAGAACCAAAACAAGTTTGTATATGCAAAATTACCTACAGGAAAACTGCAATGAACAATCACTTTTTTCAAATACATATTTGTTTGTTTGTTATTAATTTTTTGTACAATTCCAGGTTCTGCGCTATCACAGAAACAATGAACCACTGTGGGTATCTGATGAGGGTAAAGCTTCTGATGAAGATATTCCTCCGTGTGACTGTGGATCGAAAAGGGTATTTGAATTTCAGGTAAAAGTACCATGAGCATTTGTACATTCTTTGATGGTCAAGGCCTTAATGTTCTTATGAAAAAATGTATGTGTAGAACGTGGGAGCTGGTAGGAAGAGAACAGACAAGGGAAATGTTGCTGTAGCACAGGCTAGAAGTATTGTCCCTCGTTACTCTTTGTCAGTCAGTGTTGACAAACAGATTTATATTTCTCTTTTCAGGTCATGCCACAAATGCTAAACTACCTACAAGTAGACAGTTTTGAGGACAGTGTGGACTGGGGAACTTTAGCAATCTACACTTGTTCACAGAGCTGTGGTGATGGCAGTGCATACTTAACAGATTTTCTATGGAAACAAAACTTTGCTTATACAGGGATGCCAACTACTGCCCTGGGCATGTAACAAGGAATTAAATTTAACACTCATTTAAGGTTGTCTATTTGCAATATTATTATTGAATGACTGGCAACCAAAGGATTTGACATAAACGTTACAAAAGCTGATGTGAGACATATGGCAAAGTAACAATGTGGAGCAAGTCCTTCTAGTCTCTTGTGTAAATAATATTGTTTGACAACATAAGCAACATAAGACAAAGAATGAACCAGCAAAGCAAATAATATTGATGGGCAGGGTCACTAAACTTCCATTCGAGTTGTATCCCTTGAATTCAATTCCGAGTAAGTATTGAACTGTTTCACAAATTGTGTTAAGGTCAATCTTCAGAATAAAGCAGCTCTTTTCCTGAAAAAGGAGAAAAAGGCAGGATGTGAACCTCAAAGCTTGTAATCTGTAAAAGTAAGTTTAATATTTTTGGAATCAGGCGATCATTTTGTCAACAACACTGGCTGTAAGAACAAAGAAATAAAAAACTCACTGGGCTTTATCTGAACAACTCTTTGAAAGTAACAAGTAGGCAGAAACCCTTGTTCATTTCCAGGGCAAAGGATAACATTGTTGGCTGATCTGTAAAATTTGAAGCCATCTACAGAGAAAGGGCAAAATGAAGAAGGGGACCACATGTAGTAGCCAATGGCACTAACAGTATATAGACGACATCTGGTAACAAGAAAGGGGCTTTAGAGAATTTAACATGAGTCTTACCACACAGGGCCTTTTCAAGATTGATAAAAATCAAGACTTCACAGCTTCTCCTCATTCCTAAGGCAAGGTAAAATTGCCAAGAATTAAATGCTGCTTTGTTTGAAACAATGGGCATGAAAGTGCAACAATAAATTCAGGATAAACCTATCAACTGTCATTAATTAAGCAAAGGATTTGCTTGTGTTGTCAAGGAAAGATCATTAACTAACCACTAATGACACCTTCTTCTCCAGGTTCTCCAGGTGCAAAGTGGATGTGGTTTCTGCTCCTTTTTGACAAACCCTGGGGCCAAATCAATAATCAAAATGCTTGTGAGCCAACTCATTCATGCATTAAGCTTGAAACTCCCAATAACTCATCCAAGCTGGCAGCACATAAACGAGTTTAAAAGGAGTTTTAAAAATTCTTCAAAATAATAAATACCTTACACTAATGGCTCTTCTGTTGTACCTTAAATTGCCAATGAAGCCTACAGGGCTTTTTTCTGGTTTTGGTTTGCCTGCAGACATTTTTTGGCATTCCCTAATTACCTGGGCTTTTATTTGCGGCCAACAATCTTGATAAGTGCCATGTACGACCACTGATGCGTTTGTGTGGTCTGTTATGGGATCCAGCTCAAGACCGTCAACCTAATGTAAAGTGGAACAAAATGGATGTCAGCATTAATTGAAGGGCTTAGAGCAAGAATGTCTTAAGTGTCTCTTGAGTTCATAGTCTGTCACTTTGCGAAATTGTGGCAAAATGTTTCCACAATAAACAGTGTTGAGTTGTACAGTGACAATAACAAAAACCAGGCGTAAAAGGATGAAAATACAGGGGAAAAATTGAAGGTTCTTTTTTATCTCATTGGCCTAAGTTTTGGCATACAGCATGGAACAGTTCACTCCATAAAATTATTGCAGTGTATTCAGCGGGAACTGGCCAAAATTTTGCCAAATGACCAGTAAGCCACCAGGTGCAAATCACTTGGGTTTAGTCCTTCAATTATGTTAAATCTGTAATCCAGGTTAGTGATATTCTGTTCACACAGTTGTGTCCAATACTAAGTGGAAATCAAAGGTTGATGCTGTAGAGCTATGAAGGTTCACAGAAGAGCAGTCACTGTTACCTGCATGCTGTGTCCTTGATTGGCTCGGACTTGTAGTCTATTTGTTGATGGGTCATTTCTCAGAGCAAACCGTTGCTTATCATTATCAACAACAACTCTTTTGATGTCATCCTCACAATAACGCTGGAACTGACGAAGTTTCAAAAGATCATCCACAAAGACAAAACCTACGAAACAAGTTTAAAAACAAAACATGACATTCAGTTTCAGATTTAGTGAGTTTTAAAATGTTGGCAAAATTAGTCACATAGTGACCTGAGACCTTTAAGTGTGCAAAATCCATTCCACCTTGAAATGATTTGTTTACATTGAAAGCAGTGAGTTGGAGTTTTAATGCTTTTATGGAAATTCTGGATTCTATTAGTTTAACTGATCTCAAACAAAATTACAACAAAAAATTGCTTTGACAGATTTATTTAAGACACCTAATAGGCTATTTCTGAGTTCACATCAGCCTCTTTTTCAAAGCAAGTCCAAGTGTCAAAGTTTTATAATGGTTTTGCTTTGCTTATGAATAAACTCACTATTTTCTTGTAAGAAAGACTTAACACTTATGCTCACTTGGAAAGAGGCCTGAGTGAACTTGGAAACTGCCTATTTAGTGTCCCTGTAAAGCTTAATATCAATTTGTTGGAAAATACAGGACTCCACACTAAAGTGTATGTTAGTGGACAATTCACTGTAAAAAGGCAACTTTCAGGTTCCATATTCCTGGGATTCAAATTTGTGTAACTTTGCAAGTACACTTATTTCATTGTAATAAATCTAGCTGAGGAGATTTTCTTTTGAAAAATTACATGTTTATGTAGCATTGGCTAAAATGGTCATGTAATTGAACCTTCTGTCATCTGAAGTCCTTCTTTAGCTGCTCCATGTCGCAATATATAAGATAGAGCCTTGGAAAGTTTAACATGGCCTGATCCCTGAAAAACAACATTTCTTGAAAAAAAAACTTGCAAAGAAGTTTAAATTACATTGTAATAAGAGAGACTCAGTAAATGTGATGTTTACCTCACAAGTCTTTTGTATCCTTGAATAATAGTAAATCTGTGGATCTTTAGTATGCAGGATATATTTATTTGGGTCATCATGCGACTCCTCCCACTTCCTCTTACTTTTGGGAAGCAGCGATGGTGTGGTGGTGAAAGGGTGCGAGAGCACTAGTCTTCCACCAGTGAGGCCCAGGCTTGAATCCTGGATCAAACAGAATCAGATGAGGGTTGAGGTTTTCACTGGTTTTCTTCTCTGCTCGGAGAGATACAACTTTCGCCTCTCCTCTTAAACCAACGTTTGACCTTGCTTGGATCTTTATCTGTTATTGCCTTCGAATTAGCAGAATGATAAGTTCTATTCATTCTCTGTAAAGTTTGGAACCATGGCCATTCAACATTTTGGAATACCCACAGCTGGGTACTCCTCAGAATTTTTGTTAGGGGTGTGCCACCCCATTCTCCAGATCCTGACCCAATTCCAGACCAAAACATGCCATCTTTGATACCCGTTTTCAGACCTGACAGTCTTTTCTCATGCCCATTTTCAGTCTAATTAAGCTTTGTATCACTGCTAAGTCCCTGGTGAAGGTCAAGAATTGGTAAAATTCCACTTGAATGATATATTTTGATTACTTTTCTTTTTTTATAAATCATTTGGAGTTGAAAAGATAAATATGTTTATACACTGAAAACCATACCTGATTTTCAGACTATAATAAAATCTATACCATTTTCAGACCCAAAACGGCTCAAAAACCATACCCTTTGGGACCGCACATACTTGTCTAGCTTATCTAGGTACCCCCCACCCCCCTCCCCCAGGGAATACCTCACACTCAAAGAAGTTCATTAAAAAAATGAGAACCGTAAAACCAACGAAAGGTGGCACAAGACAGTGGTTTATCAAATTCAACAATGCCAGTTGGCCAGATTACTTATTGAAATAGTCTGAGCAACAAGCAGTAAAAATTTGGTGGGCATTGCTCAATTTTCCTCTGGCCCACCCCAATGTACCCCGATGAACAGCCCTTATTAATTTATTTACTCATTTATTTATTGGTGTATTTGTTTATCCATTTGTTTGTTTGTTCATTTATTTGTCTTCGGGGAGGATCGTATCGTAACAACACACCGGTAAGAGAACAGGCCGTCATGAATACACCATGTTAACTGTTATGATCCATGGTCTGATCCATGTCGATCCATGTGGAATTGCGCCCACCGCGGACCATGTTTAGGGCCGTAGGCCAGCAAACAAAAGATTGGGTAAATACGAAAGATGAGAGCTAACCTTTCTAGGATCTCGCTCTTCCGCGGTGGCCCCATAGCGACGACTCATTTTGTTGATAACGAGTGGATAACGAGTGTCACGAGGGATACGAGCCCACATTCACTTAATCAGTCATCCGAACAGCCTCTTTCCCAAGAAGGGAGAGAAACGAGGTTGTCGGCAATAACTAATTCCATGCCACCCCTCCCCCAGGGTCTACTCGCTTTTCAACATAGATGCAACCCGTAAGTTTCCCACGTAGGGAGAGAGATATCGCAAGTGATATCTGTATTCCCCGTATGGATATAAATATCACTAGTCGTATGTATACCTCACCAGATACGTAATGCTAGTGATGTGTATAGTTGAGAGGTACCGAGCTGTGAATTTGTCATAAACGGTTTAGGGGCCGACTTTTCTCTCACTCACTGCCTTGTCGCTTAAGGGTATCTGATAGATAGCGCGGGGCCCATACTCAGGGCTGGTGTAAGCGATCCGCTGGCTGAAATCTTGGGGTGCACCGTCATGGTACAACGCTCGGGCGTCCAGAGGTACCGCCACTGATTGGTTTTCTTTTTTTTTTTCTTTAAGGCACAAGATCTGCGCACCTATACCCGTAGGTAAAAGGTCGTTTCGATGATGTCCACAGCATCTCATTTCAGCATAACAGCAAGAATGAGGAAGACCATTGTTACAAGGAGACATTAATCAGCTGCTCGTTCCTTCCTTTTTATGCTGTCTGTCTCGATCTTGATATGAGCGTTTTTTCCGGCACCCAACGCCTGCTGATATGCGTTCATGATCGTGGCATCGACATCAAGAAAAATTCATACCAGAATTCCATCGGAATGTGTATTTTCCATTTGGGCTTGCCGTTACGGTTTTCCCACAACCTCTGGACCTACTACCCTTTGACCACTGATATAAATCTGAATGCCACGCGACATCAAGAAAGGCAAGACAGAGGAGATATATTTGCTTTTTCGTTTCAAATTTAAGTTTGCTCACATCTATGATTTTCCTCCATAAGAGACAATATGTTTAAATTGTTATCATTCGTTTACGGCGGAGTTTTAAACTGATTGTGGTTTCCCTTTTATTTCGCAGCAGTTAGGAAATACTTGATCATTTCTGTGATAACATTTCAGACTTTACACTAAGAATACACTCGCATGAGATATTTGGACATACCATTTAAAATTACATTTTAATTAGCTTTAATAGTTGTTGAGCGAGAAGAAGTTAATTGCGTCTCCAACAACTTGAGCAGGGCTTAGAATCGCATCCATACCACCAGACGTTGTAAGCAAACGGTACGACTTCAGCCTCACGGGGCAATGACCATCAGCAGGATAAGCACAACGAGTCTCCTCGGTCGCGTTGGATTCCTTGCAATTATTTCCCTCTTGTGGACGAAGCTATCCATAGATCAAACGAGCAACAATGATTTCTGAGTCCGGAGGATAAATTAACTGAGTGGTTCAATATCAACCAGCAGATCTCCAGCCTCCAAGCTCTGGTTCAAGGCGACCGAGATCTTGGTGATCGTCCCATCAATGGGCGCACTGACATTAGTCTCCATCTTCATGGCACTCAACACCACCAAAGGCGAACCCTTCTTGACTACCTCCTTCTCCTTGACGCGGATGCCAACTACTTTCCCTGGCATGGGAGCTCCCACTGAACCCCTGACTGACTTGTCCGCTTTAGGGTGTCGTTCCAGTGTCTACAAAATAAATCAAAGACGAAAGCTTAAGCACAAACTTTTAAGTCAAGGGATAAAAAGGGGGAAGGACGTAGTATTAAAGACCCAGTATTGCCCATTATGCTTCACTCGCCTCTGTTCTTGCTTTGGTTTTCACGGGAGCGAGGCGTCTATTGTTTTTCGAGTGATCGCAGCGCGCAGTGCATAATGGGCAATAATGGGCCTTCAAGTAAGGAACAAAGGTGTATTCGGAATAGAAATCCTATTATCCCAGCAGGAGGCGAAGCCATGACGTTCTGATTACTACGTTCCAATGCTCGAACGCTCTATCCGGCTTTATCGAGAGGAAACTCGAGAAACTTAGCCATGACACTAAGTTTACATCGATAACGATAAAGAGGACGATGACAATGACAATAATAGTGTAACATGGAAAATAAAACATGCGAATCTTCAAGACCGCGCTGCTTTATACCTTAGTGACAGATTTATCCTCTACCATGACAGTCCTAAGTTGTCCATTCATCTCACAGAACACTTCCCTTTGTCCATTGGGGTGCAGATCACTAATGGCAAGCACCTTGATGTTCAAAACTTTTCCTGGCTGAATCTCCACTTGGAATTCCTCACCTATCTCCGGGCCGGTGAAAAAAAGCCTGGTAGGTAGTCCATTAACAGGACCATACTCCTCTCTAAACAGCATGTAATCTCTGAATACTTTGGGGTACAAGGCACCACTGAGAACATCTTCATCCTTGATGGCATTTTCTCCTATAAAAATACACAAGTGAAACAAGTGTCGCAACGAGTATACGTAACCCTGCCTTTCAATTAAGAAGAGTTTACTCAAGAATTCCTTGTTCATCACCACAGAGCAAGTGCGCCATACTAGTGAAATATGGATAAGTGTCTTTGGTTGCCACCGTAAGTCCAATTAACCATTGAGAAGACATGTTTGTGACAGCTGTTCTTACCAAAATCTTCCTGCAACTTCGCCTTCAGCGCATCAAAGTCAAGTGGCTCCAAAGATTCACCCGGTCTCCCATCAATGATAAGACGTCCCTTCAAAATCTGTTAAAAGCAAACAAAAAAAGTACCGGCGAAGCTGCCTTTAGATTTGATGAATGGATACCAAAAGTCAGACTTCCAACCAGATACGCAATTTTCCTACGCTTGCCACCTCGCGCACTTCTTGCCTGGTAACAGATGCATGTTTCCCAGCACTCTGCCCTATGCAACGGCATTATATTTAAGCGGGATGCCTGCTGTGCAGCAGCCCATGTTGGAAAATGCAAGATGTTTGTTTGTCTTTGTATTTTCAAACTGAAACCTCTGTTGTCGTTGGCTAGTTTATGCAATGTCTGGAAGGTGTAACTCTATAGAAAATATAATGCCATATTTCATTGGTCACTGTTTGTTTACTCTGACCAACAGAAGCGCACCATGTGCACAATGTCATTGCTCCATACTCTTCTACGCCTTCCTTTGCACTCTATTCGCTCGCTCCCCGAAAGAGGCCAAGACAGAAACCTCGCAATCAATCTGTATTGATCATGAACACAGATCGACTCGGGAAGTAGACAGACTGAAAGGAATGCAACATTACATAAAGTTCACTTGATTTTATTGAAATAATAGTGATTTCAGTCTTTAAAAACAAGCCGATTTCTCTCCTATACAAAGCCTTATAATTTTTATTTGAGTTCATTTGTTTGTATAAACAATGACTGTTGGCAGCCATATTTATCGATCAAGGCATCCGATGTGAGCAGCTAAAATTAATGCATCTTGTCTTAGAGAGAAACAAAATGCCTGAAAGCATTCAAGTGGGATGCCAGCAGCCACCATCTTCACAAGCTTAAATGCTTATGTTTATACTCACTACAGTACTACAAATGGTGTTGCTATTAAAAATGTTACCATATCTCAAACGAGATGATTAATTAAAGCTTGCATGTGAAGCACGAGGAGTTGTTCTTACCAAACACCTTTCCCTATATTTATAAATATAAGTTGTGGTACACTGAAAAGAATATGAGCATCACTTTCTAGAAGCCTCCCTTATTAAATGTCAGTCAATTGAACTGAACTGTCTAAGAGTACAACTTTCATGGCTTGTAATGAAGTAGTAACTGAATTAGGGGACACTCAATGACTGCCTTATCTAAAGTAGTAACTAAATAAGAATACCCCATGCCTGCATTACATGAAGTAGAAAGTAAATCACAGGGACACCTCGTGATTGTATTAGCTGAAGTAATAACTAAATTAGGGGACACTTAGTGACTGTACTACATGAAGCAGTACCCAAATCAGGGGGGACACTTCATGACCATATTACATGAACTACTAACTAAATTAGTGGACATTTCGTGACTGTAGTACGAGACCAATGAAGCAGGTACCACTTCGTGTAATATAGTCATGAAGTGTCCCCTAGTTTAGTTACCACTTCATGTAATACAGTCACGAAGTGGCCCTAACTTGGTTGCTATTCATGTAATAGTCATAACGTATCCCTGATTTAGTTACTACTTCATGTAATACAGTCAAGAAGTGTCCCCTCATTTTAACTTTGACTATTAAGCCCTTGAGTGATTTTTCCTTCCTGCAGGTGATAATAGGAGTATCAGGAAAGATGTGTGATTCTAAGACAAGATGTGTGAAGGAAAGATGTGCGATTCTAAGACTACCAAGTCTTAGAATATGTTTCATTTCTGGTTTCTCCTGTGACAAAATGGAAAAATTGCCTAATAGTTCCCCATGTGCCTTGTGTAGATTTTCCCCAGAGGAGGGGATGGTAAAATTCCTACCTTGGTTCTAAGTGGTTCTGGGAATCCCCCATGGGGTTGTCCGAGGTAACCCTGCATAAATTCCACAACTGATGATGGGAAATCAAGATCACCCGCCTTGAGGAGAACGTCACGATCATCCAATTTATTCTGCACCATAAACTGAGCCAAGTCTCCCACAACTTTGGATGTGGGTGTCACCTGCAACGGCGGACAAATGGGCAAGTATGAGGTGCAAGAGCTGCTAAGTACTACGACTATGGTCGACTGTTTCCACCAAGAGACCACTTTCCTAACCAAACAAATTAATGCGAGGTGTGTATGTGTGTGTTGGGGGGGGAGGGGTGGGTACCAGCAGTAAAACTGCGCGAACTCGTACTGAAAAAAATTATTGTCTGATCCTCGACAATCAAGAGAGGGATTTACGTCTCTAACTCATCAGGATCGTTGAGTTTACGGCCCTGTGTGGAAACACGGACTACGCTTAAACCTCAGTCATCAGCTCACAAGTTAGGGAGGATGAAAACTTACCTTGACTATATCTCCCAGGAGTTTGTTCGCCATGGTGTACTTTTTCTTGACTTCTGTGAACTGATCAGCCAGCCCAAGGGAGTAAGCTTGGAAGTGTAGATTGGTGTACTGTCCCCCCGGAATCTCGTTCTCGTACACATCGGCATTTCCTGTCTTCATGGTCACCGTGCTTTCAAATGGCGCGTATAGCTGACGAGCTAGTTCCCAGTATTCGCTGTACTGATGAACTCGTTCGATTGGAATTCCTAGAGTAGAAGTTATGAGCTGCTGTAATGAGGAAACTTAAGAAAAACACCTTACATAACAGCAAGAAAACACTTGAACAGATTTGTCGAGAAAATATATAATTCCCACACATCCAAGGCCTCCGCCACAGTCGGCTTGACTTTTGGGGACGGTTCCTATATTTCCATAAGACAAATCTTCCCCGTGGAATAAAACACTCGATGACAATCACCATGGTCTTTTCTCTCTATATTGTAGGATAACAATGACGCTATGCATCATAAACTTATAACAACTCAGAACAGGTACAAACCCGTTTCTTTATCGGTGTTTTCCAGAGCAGCAACGATGGCGCCCATACTGGGCTGTGACGTCATTCCAGACAAAGAGTCCACTGCCACATCCACCACATCCGCCCCAGCCTCCGACGCGGCCAGCATGGATGCCACACCTGCTCCAGCTGTGTCATGTGTATGCACGTGAATAGGCAACTTGGGAAACTGAGCACGAAGCGAACCTATCAACAGCGTGGCAGCATTGGGCCTCAATACCCCAGCCATATCCTGTCGAAGACAGAAAATCAAGACCAGTGAACTAAGATACTTCGCCGGCTTGTCTGTGTGTAGCAATGTTCAGTCTAGATCCCAACCTTGTTCCTGCTGTCTCGTTCCTGGGAACGAAGTCGGTTGAACGCAACAGCCAGCCCACTGCTTTCTATGATTTGCTTTCTAGAGGGTCGCCGGCTTACACAGGCTTCTCTTGCGCGGTATTCAGAGTGATTTACGTGCGATTTTGTAGCCATTAAATTGTGATAGCATTCTGGTCTTTGTCTATATGGAGTTCGCCAGCGAATCGAATCTAAATTCGAGCAGGTTCAAAGTCGTAGAGTATTGGCTCGGGCCGTAAAACGCACTGAAATCGGCGCAAGTTTACACGTACGCTTTGAAATCTGACGTAACATCGACCCTACAAATGACAACAAAAACCGTATTAAAAGCCAGTGTAAACGCAGCTTTCATTTTTCCCAGTTTGCTACTTCACCAAAACACTAAAAAGTTGGTCAAGATTCGAGAAAGTGCTGGCTACCAAAACTGTAAATTCGCTGTATTCAGTGGCCGCAGAAGTTAGTCCATCGCTATACGCTCAATATCACTACATGGTACTATTCACGAATTCGCTGAATCCAGCTTACCTTGATGCAGAGCACGTGAATGCCAGCTCTCACCAGATCAGTAGCTAGGTTCATGTAGTAGTCGATGTTGTATTTCGTGTTCTTTGGGTTGAATACATCGCCAGTGTATGATATGGCTGCTTCCACAACTCCGCCAGCCTGCCCAGAGGCTTCAATACCAAGCTAACCAAGAAATAAATAGAACTGATACTGACGCCATGAATTATGGGCACCAGCGCACGCTGAGATCATGAAATACTTTGCTTCTAGTGTTAAGAAATTTAGAGCAAACACGATGTAACAAAATTTAAAGGCATTGGTTTGCTTAATCAGGACTGACTGATCCGTCTTCAAAAAAATGTGTTTGCACGCACACTTCTGCGATCCTAAGGAGAGAATGAGCTATGAATTAAGCAGGCAACTCTACGCACAATTTCCGACATTGGTCATCACCTATTAGAGGAAAGACGAGTGGCATAACTGTGGAACTGTTCCCTCTTTATTGAATAAAACAATTGGTTTCTATTTTATGCTCGGTCTATTAAGTAACAGATAGGAAAAGATGTTCCGGGTCAAACTGTAGCAAGAAAATCAGTGACACATTCGCCCGCAACTTTTTTCTCTTTTGGTATAATCCGCGACCTATTGCTGAAGCACAAAACACACGGCGAAAAATGATGTGTTAGTTTACCTGTAAGTTAGGGAGGTAATTCAGAGAATCAAACACACGAAAGATATCCATTCCCATCTCATGAGCTTTATTGCAGAATTTAAAGACCACATTATCAGGGTAACTGGTGTATCCCACGGCATTAGCACCTCTCAGCAGCATCTGGAACGGAATGTTGGGTACTGCTTCACGCAGCAGCGCCAGTCTCTCCCAGGGACACTCGTACAGAAAGCGCAGAGCAACGTCAAACGTTGCACCTTGAAATAAAAGAGTAAACAATCAGGCATTTGTTTTCTATTGGAATAATTTTGCTTCCACTGTCCCGACGTCTATCCGGAAGGTCGAAGCAACCTCTTGAATACTTGCGGGACTCCAGATTTTTCCAGTACGAAGATAAACGAGTTCAAATCGATCTCCTTACAAATCCACCCGAGACAATTACGCCGTGAAAAATCAGCTCTGATGGGCACGACTCATAACGGTGGATGGACCAACACGAAAATTTCAGACCGGTAGGACCGCTTTCCCCATGTAATCGCAAGACCGGTCTCAGATTTGGCCCATAGAGCTGTGTGCAAGCGGTTTTGCATGAAGAGAAATCACCGGAGCACTTTGATTCCTTCCAGCGGTGTTCTACGGTTTCCCGTTCGACCGGTTTTCCAACAGCCGGTTTTTTCTGATAATGTTACTATAACGATCTGTATTCGTACTAGAGTTTTCATATAATCATTCTGTATTTAGAAATAAAAGCGCACGCTACCATTACTTGCGCATTTGCAAAGATGATGTCGGAAGAGAACATCGCGTTCGTCAAAAGTCCAAATGCACAAAAATGCTTTAGTACCAGGATATTTTTATCGCGGTCAGAAGAACGTACCCAGGTGTATCACACACGCACAGAACCAACGTGTTTCACTGTCTTTGCTCCTCGCTGTTAACTCGAAGTTACACGAGTAGAAAATCACAAAATAGCGAAGAGAACTCACCTCCCCAACACTCCAAACTAAAAGCATTTGCAAAGTAATGCGACACGAAAGGCGCCACTTTGAGCATGTCATGCGTGCGTACTCTGGTGGCCAGTAGCGATTGATGTGCATCTCTGAATGTTGTATCTGTCAGAAGAAGACGATGGCAATTGCGCACATGTCTGGCAAATCCTTCTGGTCCTTGCTGAAGTAATATATCACGCAAGCCACTTGGTCTCAGATAACACCCATTGCTAGTGCTTGATGTTTTGGGCACCTAGAAACAAACCGAGAACAACTGCAAACCAGCGTTCCTTCTCTTAATATCCTTACAGACAAAGCGAATTTCTGAGGCGCTGAAAAATTAAGTGATTCAGTTCAGGGGCAAGCCCCACGGTCGCGCCTGGCGAGTGCTCAGATTTGCGCTTAACCATATCGCTTCAGACCTCTTAAGTCAGGACCACACAAGACCTCAGCTCTCCAGAAATCACGACTGTTTTGCACTCTAAAACCAAAAGCAAGGCATCACGACTCAAGTCCCATATCATTAAGCCTGACTGCCATTACTTACTCGGGTAAGGTTTTCCTTCACCCCTCCCTCCCCCACCCGAACCCAAGAGAGGGTGAGTGGCGACGGATGCCATTCCAGTTTACCTCGTAATACAACAGTTCGCTGCCTCACTTCTTGACCTCAGGAGAAACCGTTTTATTTTCTGAGAATACCCAACTTTTTTCAGTAGATCAGTGAATAGGAACGGACGTTAAGACTAGGAATAAAATCAACGCATGTGAACGTTTGAATCCACACCTCCGGGGCTTCAGGAACAGCCTTGGATGGCTTCAGCCCAGTCGCCAGCGGCGTACATGGGCCATTAACCATCACATTTCCAAGGTACTGAAGCAGTTTCTGAGCACGATTTTGACCTCGCTCCACTTTCAACAGCTCTGGTCTGTTTAGAATAAAATCTGTTGCTACAGCACCTCCAAGGAATTCCTCTTCTTGGAGAACATTCATCAGGAAAGGAATGTTGGTCTGCAAGGGACAAAATATCACATTTCCTTACTTCCTTCCGACTTATTATCATGCGATGATATAGAAGTAGAAGCAGTATTTGGTGCTTTACCAACTGAACTAAACATATGACAGTTCCTTTCCATTTCTAGGCTGGTAAATGTGTAACAGGATTGCTAATAGAACTCATCCAGCCATAGACCATCATCTCCAGAACTGGAAAGTTCCCAACCTACCTTCACACCTCTGACTCGGAATTCCCGCAGAGCCCTCAGAAGTTTATTTGCTGCATCTCTGTGAGTTGAGCCATGACTTATTACTTTTGTCAGCAGTGAATCGTAATGAGGAGAGATCACAGCACCTGGGAACATCGAACTTCCATCCAAACGAATTCCCATACCCTCTCCTGTGCGAAAAACCTACGAATTGAAAAAGTATGGCATACTTGATGAAGCAGCCTTCACTTCACGTTACGACAGGAAAGTAGAAATTCTTGCATAATTCATAAAGTTACCTCAATTCGGCCAGTATCAGGGGTGAAGTCATTAGCAGGGTCTTCAGTTGTTATTCGTGCTTGAATTGCTGAACCTGTCACTTTGATATCATCTTGATGAAGTCCTAGTTCCTCTAATGACTTTCCTTCGGCAACACCAATTTGCGTTCTCACCAAATCAACACTGTTGGGTGATGAGAACAATGAACTTTGTTACCAACACTTGTCACAATGAATTGAAGAGGTGATCCTCACACTTTCTGGACAATTTAAGCAATTGTCTCATATATGCACTTGAAAAATTCTCGTGACTTCAACGGGATTCGAACCCACGACCTCTGCGACGCCGGTGCAGTGCTCTTCACAATCATTTCATACTTGTCACAAGATAACAGCATGCTTTTAACTTATAACAACCAGGTAGTGAAGGGGAACAACAATTTGCACTTTTTATACTTGCAAAAATGGGATTTGATTCACAATTTAAAATTTGGGAAACGGGTTTGGTGTATTTGCCTCCCACCAATGTGGCCCAGCTTTGATTCTTGGCTCAATGCTGTATGTGGGTTGACTTTGGTGCTGGTTCCCTACCCTGCTACAGCAGACTTCTCTGGGTACTCCAGTTTTCTCCTCTCCTTCTGATTTGGTCATTAAATTAGAGCACTGACGATGAGAATTGGAAAACAGTTGGGGTGGGAGGTTGGGATTTGAAAGGACTGGGAATGAGGGTGGGAAGGAGGGAATCCCCATCAAGACTCTCTAGTAAGAACACCAATTTGATGTTTAGAACGATAAGACAGGGCTCAGAATTGCAGCAGATATGGGTGCCAATGTGCCTAAAATTTCCTCATTGGTGACTAAATCTTCTGCTCTAGTCACCACCTTGGCGACTAGATCTGGATTTTTGTATGGTTTAGATTAAAAATTAAACATGTCAAGTCCAAAAGTATCTTACCTTATCTAGTCTTACTTCCATCTTGAGAAAAAAAGAGCAAACAAGTCTGTCTGTTTTGTCTTTTGAACATTCTCCTTTTAACCGTGGGCACAGAATTTTAAGTAGGTACTTCATTCATACATCACACATTAAAGTGAATCCCATCTAAACTGGTGACTAAAGGCAACCAAGCAATTTTTTTTAATTTTGAGCCCAGTAAGAAATGATACGGGTGAAGGGAGAGGCTCTGTCTAAGAAGGAGTCTACAGCACTCACCCCGTAATTTCCTCTGTCACTGTGTGTTCCACTTGCAGTCTTGCATTCACCTCCATGAAGTAATGATTACCCTCTGGATCCAAGAGGAATTCCACAGTGCCCGCATTCTGGTATCCAACTGCCTCACACAGGGTAATGGCATCGCTTGTCATCTTGTCCCTGATTTTAGTATCTAAATGTGGAGCTGGTGCAATTTCAACAATCTTCTGGTGACGCCTCTGTACTGAACAGTCACGTTCATAAAGGTGCACCACATTTCCATAAGCATCTCCCACAACTTGTACTTCAATGTGCCTTGGTTTTGCTGAGTAATGTTATCAAGTCGTTAATTTTATTTTTATCAAAGAAATTACAGTTTACTTTAAAGCAAATCTGGAAAATCAGAATATTGATACAACCAACAATTGACTCAAGGCCTCACACTGCTTACCAACAAACCTCTCAATAAACATCGAACCATCACCAAAGGCTGCAAAAGCTTCATTACTGGCCAAGTTGAAGTACTCTTCAACATCATCTATTTTATGAATAACCCTCATGCCACGCCCACCACCACCGTATGCTGCCTTGGTAATTACAGGAAGCCCATGCTCTTCACAGAAAGCTCTGGCTTCCGCTGCAGTTCTTATGGGTGTCTCTGTACCAGGAACCACAGGAATACCAGCATTTATTGCAACTTTCCGTGCTTCAACTTTGTCACCCATAAGCTTCACAATTGATGGAGAAGGGCCAATGAAAATGATGCCACTCTTGACACAAGCCTCCGCAAAGTTTGCTCTTTCTGAGAGAAATCCATATCCTGGGTGGATTGCATCAGTATCTGTGTCCTAAAAATTTCATTCGTTTCAATTAATGAAGTAATCATCCACCCCACAAGCTGTTAAGTTTGTCATCTAGTTTCCTTTCATTCCCAGTATTTCTTTCATTTTTCTTCACCCACACAACCTTTAGACTCGCCTCTGTTCATTTCACTGGTCACACGCTATTTGACCTTTAGTCCGTACAAGGTCTAGTTTTTCTGTTAAGCCCAGTCAGTTCCACATTGACCGTCCTTCAAGTAAGTCTTGAAGCAAGCAAAGTTCAGCCCGAGCATTAACTGTGTGGGATAGATATGCCAGTTTCTTTTCTTTTGTTGTTTATGGTAGCTCCCTGTGGAATTAGTGTTTCAATTGTTTGTTTTTTGAGTGCATGCTTAATAGATTTGTATTATTCTTATGTTAAAATCCACTAGGTACTTGCAAGCTGTGAATGCCTTTAATTGTCTTTCATTTAAGTGTGCCTTTGTATTGTAGTTAGGTATAGTTCCACTAGCGTTCCTAAGTTGTTTTAATTCACATGTTTAATTTAGTTGTGTGTTGTGACCTTTAATTTTCAGTTTAAGAGATTCATAGATCAATATAAATTAATCAGAACTTTCACAGCCTCCATCGGTTGATCTGTCTTGGTAGTTTCTCCCTCCTGTCCACCATACGCCTCGAGTCGTCCTGACCGTCACCAATGCTACACAAGCCTCAACAGCATTAGGACTAGCAAAAATGCTCAAATGATGTTTAAAAGACATTCTCACACACTGAATGCCCCCCCCCCCCCCAAAGAAAAAAATCAAAAAGTTAATTGGGCCTTGACTTATGGATAGCACCTGTCCATAGTTAGTGTAGTATCATTTTTAATCATACAATCTCAATTCAAATACCTTGGCTATTTTGATGATCTCAGGAATATTTAAATAGGCAGCTACTGGTGGCATTCCTTTGCCAATAAGGTATGCTTCATCAGCTTTTTGTCTGTGCATAAGATTTGCATCTTGTTCTGAGTAGATGGCAACTGTCTCAATTCCAGCTTCAGCAGCAGCACGGAAAACTCTAATGGCAATTTCTCCACGATTTGCAACTAGAATCTTCTTTATTTCAGTTCTCTGTGGCTCAGGCTTGTTGCTTGAACAGTTCTTGTTTCCAGCATGGATAAAACGACATGTCGACCATATTCTACTGCTGGAGGCAAACTGTTGCTGTATTATTTTATTGAAGCGTGAGGCATGTGCACGCAGCATATTTGCTTAAACCACCTTACAAGTCAACTGTTAGAAATTGGATTTAAGATCCTGAAATATGCAACAAAAAAAATAACATTAATTATTATTAAGGTCAATGGTAGGGTAGGAAGGTGCCAAATAAGATCAAGGGAAACCAGGTTTCTGAGCCTGCACGCAAAAGTGAGAGCCCCTCCCAGAAGTCCACAACCCAGTCTTTCTCTCTGTCATTTGGCCTTGGCCCAACAGTTTACAGTATTATCACAATTTAGAACAGAGGTCAAACCAAATAACAGCCAAACTGATTGGCCCTGATAACCAAAACAGTCTGATTGGTCTGCAACCAAGCGCCACACATGGGATTGCTCGCGTTAAATGCAAAATCATGCGGCAGCCATTCTAAAAATAGATAATACCATAAACTGATGGGCTGCATTCCATTGCACATCAAGACTTCTGGGTTACGGACTTCTGCGTCTACAAAAACCATATAATCTGGTTTTGTCAATGTGATCTAGTACTTTGTGATAGGGAACAGTGCCACTAACAGAATAGACAATTCACACTTCAGAGACTAGATAAGCTCCCAATAGAGCCTATTAAAGGCATTCAGATTGTGGGGAGGAGCAAAAATCAGCAAACAAATGAAAGATGTTGATTGAGGGGTAAAAATCAGAGATTACAGAAATGAGGCTTTACTTGCTCACTTGCAACATCTTTGATTCTTACAGTGACTTTGGCCTCTGGACACGTCTCCACATTTTTCCTATTCTCTTCCAACATCTTTCATTCAAATGATGATTTTCATCGCTCCCCACAATCTAACACCTGGAACACAACTAATGAAAACTTCAATTTTTAAAAAAAAAAAATGATTGGAACCAAGAAAAAAATTGTTTCCCATGGAAGCAGTTAGTGACAACCACCTATGCCACAGGACACTGAATTTTGAAGCATCATGAATAAATCATATTTTTTTTCTCCTTTTCAATAATATTTATTGCTTTCTAGTTCATGTCATAGGTGTTGTTAAAATAAGGTGGTATATAGTGAAAAATCATAACTCCGAGTGTCTCTAACTGCTGGTTGACCTGTTGAGGGTACCTCGGACAAAAAATTAGTGGGTAATTTATAGGTCGAGTTCAAGCTTTATACGAAATTAAAGTTTGAATTAAAACTGAGAACAAACAAGTTTTTAAGTTAAATTCTGACTTATCATCACAAAGACTGTCGCAGCTACGCAGTTGAAGTCAACGCAAACATGAAGAAACAGCTTCACAAGCATGAGAAAAAGAAAGAACGTAATTAAGTTCTAAATTATTCCCGTTGGATCGAATCGTTACATTAAGATTATCATCAAAATAACATTACTCATAAACTACCAGGCAAAAAAAGGACAGAAGGCTAGAAGACAAACTTTGTTGACGCTGCTCTCACTCCCCGCAAAAAGAAATTGCTACAGCAACAACGAACATCTTTTCTTACTTCACGATCGATCAACCCAGAATCGTGTCAAAGGGCATGAAATGACTGGTTACGTTCCTCGCGCGTACATCCGCGCGTGTTAAAAACAAGAGCGCATGCACGTACGGGAGCATGGACGTACGAACTGGAACGAAATCTCCGTTGAGTACTAAAGCGAAAAGAGCTGCCGTCCAACTAGGGAAACGCAATTTAATAGATCACCTTCGAGCTTTGGAGTAGAGAAAAAGACGAACAGCCTTCAACATGAGGTGTCCGCGACCCGATTTCGTCCCCAGAGCCTCCGTCACCCTTATCCAGCGGAACGGCATAGTACCCGGTATATAGTTTATGTATCCCTTATTGTCATGTATTTAACTTGTATCGCAAGCGAGCGCCGGAGGTGCCAACCTTTAGGGAGGACTGGGGGACTCCTCTCCCGGAAAATTTTAAAATCTTGAAGTTCGTATATGCTGCTTTCAATATTCCATTTTTTACTTTTTTTTTTTTTGCTTGAAAATTAGGGGGGAGGGGCTTTATTCCCCCCGGCTCCGCCGTCCCTGCGATATATGTCCCCACGTTATCCCCCACATTTACTATCGGTGCTGAGCCCCAGTCCCTTGGAGTAATCCAACAGGGCCGCGTTTCAAAGTAATTCCTCTTTTAGTTCACAGTTTTGGAACGTCTTCTCCCCGATGAAAAGGAATCAGATTTAATCAATGACTCATGACTCTAAATTTGCGATAATTTCGCCGAAATCGGTCAAATTATTTGCTGAGATTGCCGGCGCACCAGGTTTGAAAGATGATCTCGCAAGTTCTTTGGCGGAAGATGTCACTTACAGACTCCGCGAGACGCTTCAGGTAATTTTGGATAAAATGTTGACAATATTAGGTTACTTTCCAAGCCAGTGTATTATTTTTTAATTCTGGAGTTCCTAAAATGTTGAACTTAACGTACTGTATTAATTAAAAGCCTCGTTATCATTAAGCTTGAGCTTATTAAATTGTATTTGATAAATTTTTATAAATTTAAATTCTATAGAGTGCTGCTCAGTATATGAAGCACGCTAAGAGAAGACGACTCACGACTGAAGATTTCAACAAAGCCTTAGAAACAAGCAGCACAGAGGTAACTGAGCCTTGTCCCTTGTCATAATGGGCCATCCATTTAATGGCTTTACCCCCCCCCCCCCCAAAAAAAAATAATTGAAGGTCTCACCGTGATTTTACCCTCAAGGAAAAAAAAACGATGAAAGTGCCAACACAATACCCCCCTTGGAATAACAGCCATTTCGTACAAACCCCTTTGGAAAAAATCAAAAGATCAAAGGAGCTGATTCTCTGAGACCCCCTAAGCAATGAGTTTGCAGACCCCCTTTAGAATGGACCTTCAATAGGGGTGGGGGGGGGGTGCAGGCACTAAATGGAATGACCCAATGTTCAAAATATGTTAAATATGTTCAAGGTTTGTTGTTTTAAATGGCTTCCACATGGTGGAAGCAAGGAAGAGCAGTGTCATGAGCTTTTAGCCCTTTCCTGCCTAAGGGATACCCCGCCGACAAGTATAAAATCATCTGGTGTTAGTCAGAGTAAAAAATCTAAACTGGGTCTCAGGCAATGAAGGGCTAAGTTCCATGATCAGAACCAAGTATCATTTTCACTACAATCAAATGTATTAGTACTGGTGTTAACCCATGAAATAAAGTGTTGCTGTTTATTTCTTTGTCACAGCCTATATATGGTTATGGGTCACTGGACGACATGCTGTTTCGCAGCACCATCAGCAAGGATGGTGAAATTTTCTTTGTCGATGACAAGGAGATCGGATTGCGAGATCTAGCAATGAACGTTGCAATACCCACGGATGCTGGACAGAGAACAGTAAAAGGTAGCATTTTGGTGGCACCTCCACTGGGGATTACTAGACCCAGTTGTTTGAAAGCTGGTGAATGCAAGGAAAAGCTTGGAGAAGCTTGGTCTAAAATTAAGGGAAAAAATCATTTCAAAAACCTTCTATTAAACAATTAGATTATGAGCTCGAGATTTCTATCGCTGCCCCCTCGTCAACTATCACGCATAGAAATCGAGAGCGAATAATCTAATTGTTTTAGTATAAATCTACTAGTCGTTCAAAACTAAAGTAAATTATCTATATCCTCATCGCAAACACTTCGAAACACTTCGAAAACGCGACGAAGTGGCCGCCATTTTGTTGAAAACCGCTACTCGCTGTCTATCACAGAATAGATAGCGAGTAGCGTAGCCAATCAGAGAATGGTATTCATGATAGAACGCTAGTTGATTTATACTAATAATAATTAGTACTACTGTATGTGGAATCAAAGTTAAAGCCTGGGCCAAACGAGAGCAAGAGTTGGTGAGAGTTGAATCTCTCACTCTCATTTTGCAAGGGAATGCTCATGCCCTCTCAGCTACTCTCATCTACTCTTGAGAGCTCTTATCGAATTTAAATCCACACAAATTTTGTATGAGCTGGCAAAAGGATTTTTCGTTTGGCCCAGTTTAGGAGTGAGATAGAGAGTTTCAAAGAGTTCCAACTCTCTTCAACTCTCATCGACTCTCACTCTCATTTGGCCGAGGCTTAAGACTATACTGGATTAGCTTAGTCAATTTTCAAACAACTTGCTGTGGAATTCTATTTGTCTGTTTCTTTCAAGTTTTGCTATTTGGTTTGGTGACAGGGTGGTACCTAGGAATTTTTGTTTGGGGTTGGAGGGGACAGACTCCACATACTCCTCACAGGGGTCTTGTGTATAGAGACAGGGTTTCTATTTAGACGTTTTTAGTCAGTCAGGTGATTTTGTTCTGATTTTGGACCAATATAGTGACAAGAAATAGCTCAGCAAATCTGTTTGGGAAAAAAAAAACAGTTTTCCTGGCAGGGGCCACTCATCCCCCCCCCCCCCCCCAAAAAAAAAACCCCTCTGCAATGTGTACAGCCCTGTTATTTCTTTGCTTATTCCTTCAGCTCACTGGTTGTGTGTCGAGGGTTCACCACCTGTTGGGAGTCATGGGCAACACCTTGCTGGTGAGAGCAAATCTGCTTTGGCATCATGAAGTTTTTTAATTTACAGAATTTGTATGGTTTATGTCCTCTCACCTAATTTTTGCGTGTTAATCTATTATTCAGTAATAATTCTTTCTTTGTGTCACCCAAGGTCGCTCTAACAGTGTGAGTGAAAGTGGAGCTGTGCTACACCCGCCGTCTGAGGTGATTGAGTTTAGTTACCTCTGAATACTTCCTTGTTATTGAAACAGTTTTGTTAGTTTCTTTAACCTTTCAACCCATGATGTATGTTTTCCACTGCATGTGTGTCAAAACTGTATCTTTCAAGACATTTTTACTTTACTCCAAATAAGTACTGTCCATCTACAGTGGCACTGCAATTTAGTAAAGTGCCAAGGGCTCAGGGAATTTAGTTGTTATGAGGGTTTTGTTCTGTGAGAGTTCTTTACTGTAAATTTTACCCTACAAGAAGGCTAAAAAATCTTAATGGTTCTATTAAGCACTTTGTCATAAAAGTATAGAGGTTTGTTAGATCACCAGGTTCCAAAATAAATGTCGAAACTGATACAATGACCACATTCTCTTTTCAGGCTCATTTGAGTTATTATGAACAAATAACCAAGTCTATCTTGGGTGACGATGAAGAGTGTTGCAAAGTAAGGAAGCTCTAAACATCTTCAGCTGATTGATTTAATTACCAGTGCATTGTCTCCGTAATCCTTTGCTGTTTTATTCTCGTATATTTACAGGTGGCTTTGAGGGATTTGCGGACTAATCCCAAACTATCTTCACTGCTCGCATACTTTGTGAACTTCATTGCATCAGGGGTGAGTTAAACTACTCTTGAGATTTTACAAAATACACAGTTAACTACTGAGGTCCACAAGTGCAGGATTTTGGTGTACCTTTAATGATTTTCTTTCAGGTGAAGTCTTACAGCCATGACTTGACACAGCTGAGCAAGCTTTTGAGTATGGTCAGATCTCTAATTGACAATCAGTCATTGTTCCTGGAACCCTATGTAAGCAAAACCTCTTTACTGTAGCCAATTGGCCTGTTCCAGGTGTTCAGATCATAGGAAGCAATTTAACAAAAAGAGAGAAAAATTTCCACAGGAATGAAAGATTTCACAAGCAAGTGGGTTAAATGAGAAAGCACTTCGGAGAGGGGCAAGGAAACGTAAAATCATATGCTCTATTTGGACATGATGGTAAAAACATCAGTTACACGGACAAAAAATAAAGACTGATTTATAGGTTTTCCATAATTTGAATGCCTCTTCTCATTCTCCTTACTTCTCCTCAGTCTTCAGTCTTCTGGTGCTTTTTGTTGCCATTCAAATTCTGAATGCCTGGAACAGGGTAGTGGCCAATGAGCATTTTTGACTCAGTTGAGCCCGAATTATAGCATGCCCCACACCTGTCCCCTGCGCCCTGTTTCCACCACCATTAAAATGTTCTTTCTTAAACCCTGGAACTACCTGACTTGCCTTTGATGTTATTCTGTGCACATGTCACAGCTAGGTTAAAGTGAGGTCAGGTCAAAATTACTTTAAGCTACTTTGATGTGAAATTTCCTTTGTCTGGTATTCATTATCATACATGAAACACAAAGAAAGTAACTAGATTAATTTAATATCATTTTGACTCCTAGTTAAACTTTTAACCTGCAACATAATTATATACCAAGTAAAAATAATGCAGGAGTTAAGTCATGTGATAAAGGCCACTTTGGATTCAATATACAGTAAATTGTGTATCATATTGATCCACTTGGAGGGTTATTACCAGTAAATTGTGTCATCTGTATGTTTTTGTTTTACAGGTAATTCAGCTTGTCACTTCAGTCATGTACTGTTTACTAGAGTCACTTGCAGTTTCGCTTAACCCGCAAAATGACCACTGGCGTCTCAGAGATGATGCAGCACACATTCTGGCCTGTATCAGCAGGTCAGCATGGTGTCATCACATATACGTAGAAAGGCAAACTAACAAGAAAAGAAAAAGGGACAGAGTTTTAATTACTTCCTAAATGACAAGAATTTTGCATCCCTGAAACAGATACTTTTCAGTTCACTGAGTTGATTGTGAAGTAGCTGTCTTTTGAGCTATCCAGGAATAATTAGATAAAGTAAAATTCAGTTGTTTTAATATACTTCTTCTGAATGTCCAGGGTATGTACTTCATTTTTGGGCTTTTGACTGTCTGTATGGGTTCAGTATGCGTGCGTCCGTTTGTGTGAATGCATGTGTTTGTGCCATCTTTCCAACCCCTTGATTATTTGTTTATATACCAGTTTTATTTAACCTTATATTGGCTGCCTGGTTCTACTAGCCCTTATGTTTATTCCAGGCAGCCAATACTCTTTTCTAGTATTCTTTTATAAGCTCACTGTACATTAGGCAACTTGTGAGTACAAATAAAGTTGTTGTTGTTGTTAAAAGTAGCTGCACAGAGAGAGGAGAGAGGGTGGTTGTGAAGGGGGATGCATGACATAGCCTTTTTACACTGAGTAACATGCCAACACATTTCTGCAATTGTTGAGTGTAGAATGTGATTCTGTTCTCTGAAACCATCCACCATCTTTTTGTTTTAGCATGTTTTGATGAACAATCTGGAATACTCCTTTTGTTACAGGCAGTCTTAAGAAACTTACTGCAAGTTTTTTTTCTTCCCAGGAAGTGTAGCAATCCCGTGAATTACTTGAGGCAGCAGCTGCTTATGACTTTACAGGAAGTGTTGTTAGACGATGGGCGACCTTTCTGTTCACACTATGGAGCAGTCGTTGGAATCACTGAGCTAGGACCTGAGGTACACATAAATTTGGGCTGGGGCAATAGGGATCGCAGAATCCCTATAGAATGTACAGGAGGGGCACATGGGAGTGGTTTCAAGCAGAGGAAAAACTTGAAGTCATATCTGACAATACACAAGACTGGTGCCAAGTGCTGGAAAATGTGTCACAATTGATGTAAAATAATAGTGGTTGTTCTGATTTGGTGACTGCTATTGTTATGTGATTTTTCAATGGCAAAGCATCTGTTTGTGGTATTTTTTTTTCTCCAGGCACTAGAGCAGTATGTGATGCCTCATTTGCGTACCTATTGGAACCAAGTTCAGCAAGTGTTGGATGATAGCAGCCAGTCTAATGCTCTCCTACAAGACGAGGCTTATCAGGTGTATGCTGCTCTTCTGGTAAGCTGTGCAATTTTTGACTAATTGAAGCATGTATAAATTGTCGGGGTAGTTTAACCTTCAATTTCTTTCATTCTACAGAAAGCTGCTGGATGCCTTTTGATGTGTAAACAGCACGGTGTTCCCATGAACTCTCGCAGCTTTTCAGTCAATAATTCACATCCAGTCTTGCGCAGCAATTTATCTCCTTGGGCTGGAACAAGCGTTATTCATCGCCCAGCCCCTGTTGTTTCCACTCGATCACGGTCAACCTCAACTGGTCTTGCATCAAATCCTCTTCAACTTTATCAACAGCTCTACGATGTCTTTGGAGACAGTTTGGGCCCTAGAATTGCGCATAACAACTGGCAAGATGCTGCTGTCACAAAGAACAACCAGCTCCGCATGCAGCCATTTGCTCATGCTTACTATCCTTTGCGTCCACTGGCACGTGATGCAAACATGATCAAAGAGCTGATAAATAAAGCGAAAGAGAGGTTACAGGCCTTGAACTTACCTACACATATTCCAGCTTCTAAGAGGAAGAGAATGGGCGAGGAGGACAGATCAGCAAAAAGGCCTCCAGAGGGTAAAAGAATTGTATTTAAGGGCAAACGGATTTGCTTGACACTGAGGTCTGTAAGCAAAGGCCTTGGACCAGTCTCCATGGATTTAGATCCTGATCAACCCAATCTCTTGCAGCACTTCAGAAGCGGTGGCCTTAAACCAACCAAGACACCAACAAAACATGAGGAAGTTGATCAGAAACATTCTAAGCAAGATGTGACATGTACAACTGGGAGAATAAGAAGGAAATTTAGAAAAACAAACCTTCCACTGAATAACAAAGCAAAGTATGACTTTCATTTAGGGGTAATGCTATAACCTTGTAGTTGCCGTTGTTTTTTGGTTTGTTTGTTTATTGTTGTTGTTTTTTCAAATTATTGTAGTAAAACATTGTGTAAGACAAAATGCTTCCTTTCCTAGTTTATTTACAAGCAATATTAGGTCACACTTTAAGCCACAGACATGTGCACGTAGCATAAAATTAGTCCTATTCGCACATGAAAAGACAGTCTTGGTACATTGAACCATGAATGGATATAATATACTGTTGGGCACATAAACTCAGCCTCTAACTTCAAAGTTGCTAAACCATGACAAGCTGTTTCTCACTCATGGTACATTCTCACAATACACTTCTGTGACACAGTCATGAAACGGGAATAAACAGGAATCAGGCGCTCCACATTACTTCTGTTGAACAAAAAAAACATTGCTAAAGTCAGTGCATTTTGCACTTGAATTTGTCAGCAAAACAGCCAAATGCCAGGGTCTTGAAATAACTTATGGTATCACATTGGCTGCGTGCTCTGTATCAGGCTTCTGGCAAGAGAATCAAATTCAAATCAATGTTTTGATAATCCTTTGGGCTTATCCCCTTCATCTCCATTCGTGAAAGGTGATGAGGATGTACATGTAAGATAACCCACAAAATGGTTTCAAAGAGTGGACCCTCTGGTTTAGTGGGCACTGTTTGGGGATTCCTTGGTTTATATAGCAATCACCTTACCATGGGGGTATAGTGTGCCACTTGTGTTTAAGTGTGTATGGCAATACTAACTACAAGAAAAACCTACTTGTACGAGTCCAGTTTGGTGCATGTGTCCACTAATGACTTGAGGAAGATTTCAGTTTCTATGGCATCCCATTCAAGCTGTTTACAAGGCTCAATAAACTGTCAAATGAAAATTGAAAAGTTCATGAAT